>CM035170.1:116203673-116378673 GCA_020205615.1 Panax quinquefolius
CATAATTAGAATCCAAAATATTAAAAGAGAAAAAGAAAACAAGCGGAGGAACTGAGGGGATACTTGCGAACATACCAACAACAAAAAGTCTCATGGGACATCCCTATGCCAAAATATAATAAACAAAATAAAGTTGGAAAGGCATGCAAAAGTGAAACTTTAATTAATTTGTTAGCCAAGTTGTGATTACTGACAGAACAGCCGGGCAGGTGGTGATGCTTTAGGTTTACAATTACAATTATAATTAATATGATAAGCAATAGTACATAGGTATTTATTAGTATGTATATATATAACTGCCCAATAAATATCATTAATTATTTATTAATATTGAATAAGACTACCTAATCTATTTTATGAAATTAAATAATGATATATAAAATCGCCTAGCTTAGCTGTAATCAAAAGTTAAAATTGCTCAACTAAGTTAATTAAAAGATGTTTAACATGTTACTGTCCATAAGCCTAATGTCGTAGTTGTAACATGCAAAAAATCTAGAGTATTATTGAACAAACCCCTTTAGCCTATTATTACTGCTAATTAAATACTAATACAAGGGATATGATCAATGACTTCGCTCTTCTTTCTCACTTACCAAAAAACCTTAATTAGTCTCCGATATGTGGGATTAACTTTAATGAAGATCTATTATTATTATTATTAGACTTGAATGCGAGATGATTAATATTATTGGTGAAACAATTTTGATGTTGATTGTTATTGGTAAAGTCTGATTCGAATTTTAATTCAGAAGTGATTGTAAAGCTATCTAAAAAGTAACTAATTAGATGGTAAAATTATTTTATGTTAGAATTTTAAATATAGTTGGACGTTGGAAACTGACTACCTTAATTTATCTGTCTAAAAAGATTAAGCCTTAAAAAATTTAAATGGACTCTCAATTTGATCCCATGACATATATTTTAGACAATGCCAAACATACCCATAATCTCTCTTTATTTATCTATCATAAGCCATCATTAGGTCTTATTTATTATAGTTCTTTATCATATTACCTACCAACTATTACATCATGACGGTTACTGTTTCATCAAATAAATAGATTAAAATTAAAATAAGTTTACTATCAATTCACATATACTCACATGCATATATTTTATGTAATAATAAATGTTGAAACTATACATATATGCAATTCAAATTAATGAGATCTTAATATCTTATACAGTACGGAAGGGTTCATTATACATAAAAGGTGAAAAAAATAATGCCAATATGTAGCCAATTAATAAAGTCATGAAATAGTGTGGACCACGGTGATATATCAACCATAACATCAAACCTAATCAGTGAGACCATAACATAATTAATTTGGCTATGATATTGGGAAAAAGTAGAAGCCACGTATATAGCTATTTCAAAGAGTTCTTAAAATATACAACTGAGGTCTTATCAATACATCACTAATGAAGGTGATAGTTGATCTACTAATTTAACTAATAAATTTTATGAAATTGGTAAAATTTAAAATTGCTCCAGTATGATATGGGTAATAGGGTTATTATGGAATTTTAATCAAATTATCATCATGGAAATTTCAATTTTTAATTATTAATTTAATTGTTAGAATTTGAGCCAAATTTTAAAGTGGGTTTCATTTGAAATGAATACACATATCAATGTGTTCTACTCCATGAGTAGATTAAAATTAAGTATTTGGAAGCTCAAATTCATCCGACAATGAATGAGAAATTGACTCCTAAAGATCACACCTAGAAATGATAATAAATACTTGTAGGAAGCTAAGCCCCGCATCGACTAAGAACTAAACAATGAGTGAGTATATATACAATTACATTGCTCTTAGGTTTGGGCCCTAAGGAGCAACTCATTTTTCTGAAAGAGAGAGAACCTAGCTAAGATTTGGTTTGAACCATATATATATGCGCCACCAATCACCTCATCTCGATGATCATTGTATATATCTTTATTTATGGATAGCGGTGATCAAGCATTCTAGTCTTCATTATTTCATAAGTTATCTTAAGGACATAGTTCATATCCATTCCTTATAATTTTGACATTAATTAGGTCTAGTAATTGAAAATTCAATAAACCAGTTGAAAAACAACTAAAATTTTAGGTCTTCAACAGACAATTGTGTCAAGGATAGGAGAGAAATGACATGTTGAAAATAAGGTACTACTTCTTTTTAGGCTCTAATTAATAGGTAAAATATGAATGTCCGCGTTTAATTTGTATATTAAAAAAAATATGTTCTAATTTTTAAACTTAATATGTGAAACTCGATATCATTATGAGAAAATCTATTTTAACCAACAAAATAAAAGAGAAAATCTATGGCTGCAAATGAAAATGATGGGATGTTTCCCGGCCATGTCTTGGCCATATTTCAGGTAATTTCGTAGGGAAACATATATATCATGAAAAAGGGTGGTGGAAGGAGTTGAGGATATGACTAAGAAATTAGGTTAATTAGGCTAATTAGGCCCAAATTTATATAAATATTTGAAATTTCAAAAATCAAGTTCTGGATACTATTAATTGAGTCAAAGCCTTGAACTCTCTCTATCTGTTGTGGCGCGTGAAACTATACGTAATTATACAGATATCCATTAGTTTTTGGCCTCCAGTACTACTCCTTTTTTTCGTAATATATCTTAATTAATTAATTATATGCATTGTTTTGATATAGTCAAGAACAATTAAACATTTTGGTGCAAGCATGATCAAAAATACAATTTAGGCGCTAGCTTATATATATATATATATATATATATATATATATATATATATATATATATATATTTCTTTGAAAAATACGTACCTTGTAACCCTTAATTACTTATGAGTACCGGCATTAATCATAAAATTAAATGACTTAATTAATTATTTTGTTTCTAGATCTCATACAATCGCTAGCTTGATCTCTCTCTCTCTCTCTCTCTCTCTCTCTCTATATATATATATATATATGATCGCAAAATAAGGGAAACCAATTGCTGATTAATTTTTCAAATGCATATTTAAAGACGTCAAAAAGATTAAATGTGGACCAGTAGTCTGTAATTCAACAAATCTTATGACATACCATGCATATATTAAATACTCGAGTTGCTAAATTATTGTGTGTTTAATAATATAAATATATGTATGTACCCATTTCTTCTGCTAAACAGTCTGAGTCCTTCGGAGTTGAAAATTAGAAGTATAAAAATGCGACTCCGTTTTAAAATATATATAGGTACTTTTGAATTTTTAAAATCAATTTAAAATATACACAAATTTAAAACTAAAAGGAATTAATTACATTTAGATAATATAATTATAAATTTTATAAATTATCTAAAAATTCTATTATTTATAAGGTTTATCGTCTTTTAAAATTAAATAAATCACATTAAATTAAAATTTAAAATTATTTTAATTTAATTTTAAAAAAATCAAAATTGATCTAATATTTCAGGAACCTGTTTCTTGCAATCATTATTAGTCATGTATAATGACATGGGAGATTGTAATCATTAATTGAAAAGGTACACGTGGTGTCTAGCTGTAATATACATCAACAAATGATGAAACCTAAACCAAAAAATAAACACGCAATTGATAATTTAAAACTATTGCTTTATCTCCCTCGATCGCACCACTAATTCTTCTTCTTCTCCTCTCTCTCTCTCTCTATATATATATATACACACACACACTGTCAAATACATATATCATGAACAAACTAGATCTCTAGCTCTTTCTTCTCTCTTTCTGATCATCACTCTATCTTTCTATCTCTTAGAAATTTAGAAATTAAGTTTTTATTATTATTAGTTAATTAGAATCATTCTTCAATTAACATTTGTTTTCTTATATATATAGACTTGAATTCTAGGTTGAAGACTTGAAGCTTTTAATTTGTTTGTACGTACGTAGCAGAAGAATAATTAAGAAGATGAAAGAAGAGAAGGGAAATCCTCTACAGTTGAAGTCTTTGAACCATATCTCTGTAGTTTGTAGATCAGTTAATGAATCTCTTGATTTCTATCAGAATGTTCTAGGCTTCTTCCCTATCAGAAGGCCCGGTTCATTCAATTTTGATGGAGCTTGGTACGTACAACAATTAATTAATTAATTAAATCAAGAAATATTTATTTATTTTGTTCCATTTTAATTAGCTAGCTAGCTAGCTAGCTCATTCCGGAGTACATGCATGCATGCATATATGCTGCTCTTATATATATTAACATATCCATATATGCATGCAGGTTATTCAACTATAGTATTGGGATTCATCTTTTGCAATCTGAAGACCCTGAAAGCATGCCCAAGGCTAGGAGGATAAATCCCAAGGATAATCACATTTCCTTCCAAGTATAATATATATTTCTCTCTCATTTGTAATTAATTTGGTGTTATTTAATTCTCCTGAATAATTAAAATGGTAACATTTTTTTCGGTCGATCAGAAATATATATGACTAAACAAATTAGAGCTGGAGCCTGGAGAGACTATCATTTTTGGTTTAATAGTACATAACAACTTGATATGCTATATTTAAGAGTAATATATAAATATATAGAATAAAATGTGAATTGATAAAATTGCCCTTGGTAAATATAATATAGTGTGATCAGAGCATGGCAGCCGTGGAAGAGAAGCTGAAAGATATGGAGATAGAGTACGCAAAAAGTAGGGTTGAGGAGGGCGGAATTCAGGTGGATCAACTATTTTTTCATGATCCGGACGGTTTGATGATTGAAATTTGCAACTGTGACAACCTACCGGTGGTACCCCTAGCAGCCGGCGGCGAAGGCACTGTCGGAATGTGCTCAAGTTTCAGTTGTAGTGCTCAACAACAGATCAAGCAGCTCCTCTATGAAAAAATATCGGCAATTCATATAGAGGAATAATATTGAATTCTTCTCCACCATCTCACTTAATTTGTTACATGATGTTGTTTTGTGGTGTGTGTTGTTAAATTTGGCGTTGGAAATTCATAAAAAAAGAGGGTATATTGAATAATCTTCCAATTTGAGATCATTATTTAATTTCCTTCTAATATAGTATATTAATTTTCTATTGATTGTTCGTTCATGATTAGTATTTAATGGCAATATATGTTTTTCTATACCTAGACCACGACTATATATATATATATGAGCAAGGATCAAGAGCATAAATTTTAAATAACATAATTCCTTAAATAACATAATTTTAAAAATAGCGTCGTTTTGGGTGGGCTAAAAAAAGAGTGGTCATTCCATTTTCTTTTTTATTTACAAAAATGCCACTCGCGGTCACTCCAAAACGACATCGTTTTAAGGAATTATGATATTTAAGGAATTATGTTATTTAAGACTTATGCTCTTGATCCTTGCTTATATATATATCTTCGAGTTTTGTATTTAATATTTTAATTATTAGCATATACTCCCTCCGTCCAGGATAAAAATCCTTATTACTCCCTCCGTTTTTTAATATAGGTCGTTTTAGAGAAATATTTTTATTCCTTAATATAAGTCGTTTGAGAATTTCAAGTAAGAATTAATTGCTTAGTTTTTAATATTAGCCCAAGTATTAAATGTAACTTTGGTTCTCTCACTATTTTATGTCCAATAAATAACAATATCTTCTTCCAATACAAGGGCAATATAGACAATTGATATTATAGTTAATGTTATACAATCATTACCTTAATACTTGTGCACAACTCTAAAACGACCTATATTAAAGAACGGAGGGAGTACTATTTTAGGTTGTCCCATGTTAAATATCCACTTTCTTTTAATAACCAAATTTATACACATTTTTTTATATTATGCCCGTAGCATTAAATATCTCACACTTTTTTTATTTTAATTCTCTCCATATTTAATGACATTATTATGAGCAATTTTATCATTTTATTCATCTTATATAATATCGTAAAAGTTCATGTAACTTTTATCTTGAAAAGTAATATACTACTACTAGTATTAATTAATGGCTATGTATATGTAACTTACAAATTTAGATAATTATCGTTTCATATTCATAAGAATCCAAGACCTAGATAATCAATTAATGCCTCCAAAATTTCCTTATATCGGAATCTTTCAGCTTCTCTACCAATTATTAGTACACCCTCAGTCCCTTATTATTTTACGTTTTAAAAGTGGACATAAAAATTATGATAATGATTAAAAAATATTAAATATAGTACTCAATTGTCTATAATACCCTTAAATCTTTTGTTAGAATAAACAAAGTTTTGATGGGATAAGGAGAGGGAGAGAGAAATAGTTTAAAGTATCAAAAAAATAGGCTGAGTAATGAGGGATAATTTTGGAAAAATTGTTATTAATTCTCCTAGATTTGAACAAACATCAAATAATTAGGGACAAATAAAAAATTTTAAAACGTCAAATAATTAAGAACGAAGAGAGTATTAAGTTATAGGTAGAGACTTATTAAATCCCACCGAGCAAGTAGGTCGTAGAAATTGTATAAAATATTATACATATTTATTTCATAAAAAGAGTTGTATTATAAATTTTAAAGCCAATTTATTAAATTATAAACTTTAAAATTATTATAAATTGTCTAAAAAATATTAGTAAGTAGTATAAAATTTAATATTTTCAAATTTTACATGAATCACATTAATTTTAAATATTAAGATCACACAATAACTACATACTAAAGGTCGAAAAATTGAGTAACGTACATTTTATAGATTACCCTTTTTAAATTAGTTTTTGTGTATATTTTTCCAACCGATACTCATCCGCGTGGTATAATTTTCTTTTAATTGTAGACCCTGGACAAACACTTATCCTCGTACCCCATCCTCATACTGGGAAAAATAAAATAAGTTCCAAAGTACAATTATCTTCCCGCGAAATAATGTACTCCTTCCGTCACTATTTAAATGACATTTTAAATATGAGCACAAGCATTAAGATAATGATTAGAAAATATTAAATATAATACTCAATTGTCTATAATACCCTTAAATCTTTTGTTGGGATAAGGAGAGTTTTGTTGGGATAAGGAGAGAGAAAGAGAGAAAGAGTTTAAAGTATCAAAAAATTAGGAAGAATAATGAGGGGTAATTTTGAAAAAATTGTCATTAATTCTCCTAAATTTGAACAAACGTCAAATAATTACGGACAAATGAAAAACTCTAAAACGTCATTTAAATAGGGACGGAGTGAGTAATAATGTTAAAATAACACTTATATCCTCAATTTCAAAATATGAAAATTTGAAAAGTTAGTTTGAAACATTTATAAATTTAAAATTGATATGAATTTACTTAACTTTCATTAATATAATTACAAACCGTGGTTACAAATTTAACAAACGAACCATATCAAATTTAATTTTTGTAAAAAAATAAAATAAAATTCAGGGAAACACTATTTTTACATATGTTTTTGATATTTCTACATGATTCCTTCTTATATGAAGGTGAGACCCACTTTATGATAACGTGAGAGGAGAGGAGATCTATCGGATCATGTGGAAAAAAAAATCAAAAATACATATAAAAATATCAATTTTCTAATTTTAAAATGAATAAAATATTGACAAGTACACAGTACAAGTATACTGTAATAAGTTTATATTGGGACCGAACGGGCCAACTTGAGATTAATTTCCAAACGTAGCCTGGATTTTTTATTTGAAGAACCTAGAAATTTAAATAACCGGCCCATATTGAAACCTGATCCATATATAAGAACATAAAGACTCCGGGTGGAAAAATAATTTATTGAAGCAGCTACAAAAGCCTCTTGACTTTATAATAAGTTAAGATGCAAAAACAATCTTACTATCACATAAAAAATAAAAAAAATCATATAATACTCGTATACAGATATGTATACTGCGGGCCTCACATGTCAAACGAGGATTTTTTATATGATAATAACATTGTTGAAGATGCAAATAAACAAATAGTTAAAGTCTATTGTTGCTGCACTTTTAGCCCACATAAATCCTAGAAAAAAGGGGATTGAACTACATTCAAGTCTGCAAAATCCCCCAAAAGGTATGCAATATATTCTTCACAAAGAAGGAAGACATTTATTTACAAAAACAATCAGTGGGATGGGAGTATTTTGTACTTACTTTTATTTTAAAGTTAAAGATATATTTTAATTTTTTAACTTAATTCGTAAAATTTTAAATTTTAAAATTAATATAATATCGTTCAAGTTTTGAAAACAATAATAAAGATGATAATTAGTAGTATTTTATAATTGTTATATTTATTTGTATTAAACTTAAATAACTTTGTATCAATTTTGAATTTTAAGATTTCGCAAATTGATTCAAAAAAAAGTCAAAATATATTTCTAATTTTGGAACGAATGAAATCTTAGTTTATTATTATCACTTTGAACTAATTACTTGTACTGGTTCATCATCACTTTTAGACTATTTTATCCCATAATTAATTTGTTATCTAATCTATAAAATATTTTTGATCACATCTAAAGTTATTATATGGGAAATTATATAATATCACATTTTCACTCGGACTATATTTCATCATCAAATGACTTTACAAATGGTAAAACATAGTGTATAGAATCAAAATAACAAACTAATCATATGATAAAATAATTTATAAATTAATTTAATACAAATAATTATATCTAACCCATTATTTTTACAACACAAACATCCAAAACGAGCATGCTAACCCCACACCTTCTCTTTCACATTTATGTGGAGAGATAGATATCTGAAGATAAGTAGGCCATCTGAATTCTGATAGCCTCAAGGTTACTTGAAACAATTTTCAGCCATGACTATGGATATGGAGGTGGACAAATATCTTCATACTACTGGATCATAGATGCAGTTAATATAACCTCTAATTTTGTGTGACAGGCAAAAAGAACTATAAATATAGTTTAGTAAAATTGTCGCTTTATGGGCCCATTAAATTGCAAATTATTATCCCTTATGATGTGGCCAATGAATAATATCAACTGGACAGTTTGGGGACATTGTCCCAAGCTAATTAAAGACAATTCTAGGATTCAATTTTTGTTTTACTATATTTTCTTTTGGGTTAACATACTTGTTGGGTCATGATATTTTTTTTTTTCTTTGGTAGGATAAATTGAGAACTTACTCATTTAATTAATCCATTAGGCCTTTATTATTGAACTATGAAAGTCGTTGGTAGGTCATTTATATTATTTCCATTTTAACCTATAAAACCAAGATTGATTCAAATGAATCGATCCTTTAGACATTTTAATATCTATTATTTTGACTTGAGAATGATGAAAAAAGTTACGGTTGATTGGTAAAGACATGCCACGCATTAATATGGATGAGATCATAACGTACGTGGTAGTAAAACGATAAAAGCGATTGGATGACTACATGTGTCGTGAGAACCCATCGGATCGAGGGTGTGTCGAGAAGTAGTGGGTGAACTGGTAGCGAAGCGAGAGATAGCTTATGAGGAAGTCTTCACAAAAGAATGCGTACACACATATTATCATTGAGGATCTCATATTACGAGAATTATGATCTCTCTCAATACACTAGATATTACATCCTCCATTTATTAACTTTGTGAACACGATAATCGACTCTCACGTCTGAAATTTATCCCCGTCGAACCAGTCGAAGCTTGTGGTATTTATCGTGTTCTTTATGCGGGATCGAGGCGTCTTACGTGATTGGGACGTGGCGAGAAGATCTTGGCGTTAACATTGTTGGTATTTAGAAGGAGGGGTTCTAAAGTGTCGTTTGAAATTTTCAATCACAATTGTTTAACCTACTTGGAAGATGATGAGAGTAGAGATGGTACACCGGAAGAGGGCAGACGATGGTTGTCGGTTCATCCTTCGCCTCGTACTTGAAGAAAGGATCGTCAGGTCCTTCTAAAAGTGCTCACGAGCCACGGCCTCTAAGCCAATTCAGGGAACTTCGTCCAGAAGATCCGTGGTGGGCCAGACGAAAGTTGGTTTTCAATCTTGATAAGGGCGTGATCATGATGGTAGGCGGAAGAGCTCACCGACCAAGACTCATAGTCGAAGTGGTCGGGAGGATGAGCGCCAAATTGGCGAGGATGGCAGGGGCAAGCGGAGATAAGGCCTTGGAGGTTCTGTTAAAAGCAGAGGAAGATATAGCCCGAAACAGATGCTTGGGTGGCGGAGGTAAGGGACGAAGCATCTAGCCGTGTTCGATCAAGAGGCGGAGTAGGCATAAGGAGATGCCTGGCGGCGAGAGGTAAGGAACGGAGCATTATACGTGTGTCTCAGAGATCGTCCTCATGATAGGAGGAGATCGAGGAGCGAGAACTCCCTTGGCCCCGAAGAAGGCAAGCGATGGTTGTTGGTTCTCGACATCGCGATGACGATGAGCGAAGAAGCGGTCGAGAGAGATCGTGCGAGAAATTAGAAGAAGAGAGTACCCGGCATGACCATTCTCATCATGAGGATAGAATTACACGTCGAGTAGATCGAGAAGTCCCCATGAGGCGATTGGGATCGGCGAGGAAGAGGTCGATCCACTCAAAGCCGAATGTCGCTCGGGAGAAGGAGGTCTCATCACAACCGAAGGTGTTGATTTTACAGTGAAGGAGTTAAAAAGAGCTCAAAGCGGTGGTTGAGGTCCAACGGTGAAGGACACTCCGGGAAAGAAGGCATCCCTTTTTCCTCGGATATTCTCAAGGAGAAAGCGGATATTACCAAAAAGTGTGTCTCGTATGGAAGCTATGATGGGTCCAGGAGATCCTTATGACCATAGTCGGTGTTCGGCCGGTGATGGACTATTATGATTTTCTTGATCTTCGCGAATGTCACACTTTTGTCACGACGCTGAGAAAAGACGCGAGACAGTGGATGGGGACTTTACCATCGGATTAAATTTCCTCTTGGACCGAGCTTTGTGATAAGTTCCACGACGTTGGAAATGGCAAGAAGAAGGGAAAGCTTCTGAGTTCTTTAGAACAAATCCGGTGATTCACCGATGAATCTTTAGGCTAATATGTAAAGAGGTTTAGAGAAGCGGTTGGTCGGTGTCAGACCTTAATGATCTCCATTTGTGGGTTTGTTCCAGAATGGGCTAGATCTGGTGAAGTCCGAGAAGTTGGTGAAGAAGTTGATGTTTCACCATCCGAAAAGCTGGCGAAGCCTTTGACAAGCGAAGGCTATATTGTCGTAGAAGAGGCTATGAATAGCTGAAAAATCCTTTGGGGCAATTAAAGGAGATAGAGGTTCCCAAGACCGAAGTTGATCGAGAGAAGAGTGGGGGATATAATCGAGGTCGGAAGGCGATTCGAAGAAATCTGATAACTTCGTGGCGGCAAAGCGCGTGATCGTCCATTGTTTACCTTAGAAGGTTAATAAGGTCTACACCTGTTGAACACGAAAGGTCGGTGATTTTGGATCGGATCGAAACCGGCCTTTCTTTGAGCCACCTCGTGATAATTATAGGGACGGAGACAATGCAACCCTTGTAAATCCGTGGTTATCATCAAAGCTGGCTTTGGCCATGACACTAATGAGTGTTGCAATTTTAAGGATTTCGTGGAGAAGAAGATTCGAGGTGGCCATTGATTCGGTATGTGGTCGAGAAGGACCGCCGAGATCACGGACTATCAACCGTACTGTTCAGACGGTTCAAGTACTTCCCATCCAAAATGCTCCAGTACCACCGCCAAGGCACGACGTTGATGTAATAATGGGGTGGGTCTGTAGGGAAGTTGGTAGGGAAGAAGAGAAGGGCTTACCTTGATTCGATCGTATGCGTGATGTGATCTTCCTGAAGATTGACAGACCATTCCCAGGAACCGTCATATCATTTACGGATGCAGATTATCCTTCGTAGCCCATCGAGCCACATGAAGTGGCATTAGTGATCACAGCACAAGTGGGCTCGGTGGATGTGAAACGCATGATGATAGACAATGGGTCTTCGGTGGATATTCTGTATGCTCATGCTTATCAGAGGATGCATCTTGATGGGCGAAAAAATGGAGGTCGGGCGGGGAAGCTCCTCTATCACGGTTTAATGAACGACCAGTCAAAGTTGCAGGCACTATTGAACTCCCAGTTATCTTCGGCACAACATTTAGCAGGTAGAGATAACGTGTAAATTTTATGTTGTGCGTGTGGATTAAACTTACAACGCCATCTTGGGAAGGCTACATTAATGACTCTCCAAGTCATGACCTCTATCCTCATTTCAAAATCAAATTCCCACGGCGCGTGGAGTAGGAGAGGTGGCGGAGACTTAGATCTCGCCCAAGCGATGTTATCGAATGTTGTTATTTCTTAGGAACGGGGTGAATAAAAGCGAGAAAAAGACAATGGCAATTGAGATCGAACCCTTCTTCGGAGAAGCAAATTTCGAAGCGGTTGGTGATCCTGCAGGGGGACGAGAGGAGATTGAGTTGGTCATCTGGAAGCCGGACAAGAGCGGTGAGGATTGGTTGGGTCTACAGAACCTCTTCTGGACGAACCTTATGGAACTCTTACTGTTTGCTGTCGCGGATATTTTTGCATGGGAACCCACAAGACACATGGGAGTTAGCCAGAAAGGTTCTTTGAGCATAAATTGGAGATAGATCCTTCGAAGAAGCCAGTTCGTCAGAAAAGATGGATCTTTGCACCAGAACGACAGAAGATCATTGATGAAGAAGTTACAAAGCTGCTAGCTGCTGACTTTATCTACGAAATTGATTACCCCGAGTGGATAGCAAATGTGGTGTTGGTGCAGAAGCAGAATGGAAAATGGCGGGTTTGCATTGACTACACCGATCTCAATAAAGCTTGTTCGAAGGACTTTTATCCTCTTCCCCATATCGATCAGCTCATCGATGCCACTTCGGGGTATGCATTACTAAGCTTTATGGATGCTTTTTCAGGTTATCATCAAATATCCATGTGCAAAGAGGACATTCCAAAGACGGCGTTCATTACACACCGTTCGGTGTACGCCTATAAAAAGATGACTTTTGGCCTCATAAATGCTGGAGCCACCTACCAAAGAATGATGAACTTCATCTTGACAAAATTTGGGGAGGAACATGGAGGTTTATGTAGATGACATGATCGTGAAGAGTATGCAGATTGAAGCATTTGGACGACACGGAGGAATGCTTTCGGACCGTCGTTATCGTCGATTGAGACTCAATCCTATTAAATGCATTTTCTACTTGACGCAGAAAGTTTCGGGTTATCTGAGTCGGTCGAGGAGGGCATCGAGGCCAACTCGGAGAAGATCCGAGCCATTCTTGATATAAAGACTCTCCGTCATTCAAAGGCGCCCAACGTCATTGGTAGGATGCGGCTTTGAGGAGGTTAAATCGCCAAATCTGCGGAGAGATGCCTTCCTTTCTTTGACACATTGAAGTAGAAGAATGCGAAGGCGTTCCAGGTGGACTTGGTGTGAAGAGCGCCTTCCAAGGCATAAAGACATATCATCTTCGCTCCTTTATTGGTAAAGCTCACCCAAAGAGAGACCTTATATTTATACCTTGCGGCCAAGTTAGTTTGGCGGTTGGAGCGGTGTTGGTTCGGGGAGATCGGTGGGAAGCAAAGATCCGATCTATTATGTCACCCACGCCCCTACGAGATCTGTTGAAACCAGATATCCGAATATTGAAATTTGCCTTTGCTTTAATAATTGCTAGTAGAAAGCTTGGCAATATTTTCAAGGTCGGGCTCCCGGTCGTCTACACGGATCGACCGTTGAAGAAGGTGATGGGCAAGCCAGAGGTCTCAGGCAGATTAGCGGCATGGACTATGGAGTTGTCCCAATTTTTATCAAATACCATCCCCGAACTGCCATCAAAGGTCAAGCCTTTGGCCGATTTTATGGTGGAATGTTCATTCAAAGCGAATCTGCAGAGTTGTCAGGAGGTGAATAAATACGATCAGGCGATTCTTTCTTCAAAGCAGGTCGAGAATGTTTGGACGCTGTATGCAGATGGATCTTCTACGATGACTATTAGTGGGGTAGGAATTATTTTGACAAGTTCGGAGGGATTCAAGGTTCAGCAGGCCATCAGGTTCGGGTTTAAAGCGACGAACAACGGTTTGAGTAAAGCGGTGTTCATTGTCCCAGGGGTGGATATATTGGGTCCGTTGCCTAAAGCTAAAGGTCGAGTCGACTTTATCATAATTCTTTATCGATTACATGGCTAAGTGGGTAGAGGCGAAACCACTTCGGTCAATAACGGAACAAGAGTGCTTAAAGTTCATAAAAGAGTCCGTAGTGTTTCGATTCGGGATCCCTAGAGTGTTGATATCGGACAACGGACGCCAGTTCGTGGGTTCAAAATTTGAAGGATTTTAAATGAATTGGGGATTCATTACGAGAAAGACTTGGTGGCTCATCCACGATCGAATGGGCAAGTCGAGGTGACCAACAGAATGACTGCTGAAGCGGAATCAAACGCAGATGGATGAAGCTAAAGGGAGATGGCGGAAGAATTCTTTGGCGTCTTTGTGGCCCTCCGAACTACACCGAGGACCACCACAGGAATTCACCCTTCGATTGGCCTATGGTCTCGATGCCTTAGTCTAGTCGAGATCGGATCTCTAAGTCTTGAATTGGTCGATTCAAAGAGATCTCTGATGACGAAGGACCTGAAAACTAACGACAAAGGATAATAAGAACAAAAGCGATATGGATGGCAAAGGAGTTTGCTACCACCGCAATAAGCTTTGGACCGGAAAGAAAAAGCGAGAAGTATCTTGCAGAGGCTAACCAAAGAAGCTTAGTGAAGTTTCGGTTCTAATCGCTTTTTGTTCGTGATTGAAATAAATTTTTCTTTAAGTCGAGGTTCTACTTGGGTATTGGATACCGAGCTTTGGTTATCATAAATATAGATTTATGAAGGGACCATGCGTAAGTAGAAAGTTAAACAAAGATAAGTAATCTATGTGTGGAAAATGAAGCAAAGGTTCTTTGCGATTAGCTATAGAAACTTATAGTTTGAAGATCGCTGCTAAAGCAAATCTATTAAGTCGATAAGTTGTTATTGTATTCCAATTCTTGTTAGAAACATTATTTCCATTTTATTGTTGGATGATAAAAATTTTGGTATTATAATTAAGAACAATTGTTGTTCTATTTATAATAATAATGTTTTTATATAAGGCGGAATATTACTTAATAAATTTTGTATACTTGACTTACATGAAAATATATTTTGCAAATTGAACAAACTAGTATAAGAAAAAGAGATGATCATTCAAAGAGTTGAATGTGTGTATTTGCTGAAATACAAGTGTGAATTATTTTAAAAGTTCAAAGAATTCAGAAGTGAAATAAATTGGCAAAGTATTAAGATTCTTTGATTAGATCAAGGAATAAATACTTGTGCAATAAGTTTCTAGATCATCTCAAATGGTTTTTCTCATAATGGACACCTCATGATACGTAATAATTGATTGATGTATCTGAAAGGAAAAATCGTACCTTGTTGGACATAGTGCGGTCCATAATGATTTTACCGACATTCTGATATCCTTCGGGATAATGTCTAGAAATGGCTGCATATCTACGAAAATGGTAACCTCAAAATCCGCCCCAAGACTCCATAAAAGTTATGAGCAGGAGGATTCCTAATCTTAAGTATGTTAAGATAAGGGTTGTCCAACTTATGTGAAAGCGGTTTGAAGGATAAGCTTGGGACAAGATTTGACATGTACAGATTTGTGGGACATCCTAAAGTAAGTTTAGGGTATATGTTCTATAATTCTACTTAGCAAAAGGTGTTTGTTACGAAACACGCTGCCTTCTAAGATAAAGATGTTTATCATTAAAAGGGGCTTGTGGGAGGATAATAGATCTTGAAGAGTTCAAGAACCACAAAACACTATAAGTCAAATAAGAGGAACCTGTAGATAGACCTATTGTACCACAACCGAATCGTAAGTTTGGAATAGTACCGAAGATACCTAAGAGGTATGGATTCATCATGGATAATGATGATGAGGTATGCATCATAGAAGATGATGATCCAGAGTTATATACGATGAGGTAAGAGTTCTAGTGTGTAAAAAAGGGTCAGTGGGAGCGTCGTGACATTCCTAGTACTATATGTTGATATACTACGGATAAGGAATGACATACAAATGCTATAATCGAAAAGATAAAGTTGTCTCAAACATTCCTCCATGAATGATTTGGAAGAATATCTTAATTGGGGATATAAATCTATATAGATAGATTTAAGAGGATGCTTCGACTTAACCCAAGCGTATATTCATTTGATGCTAAAGTCGTTTAGCATGGCAAACTCAAGAGATGTCTCATGTCGATGAACTATGGAGTGTATCTCTCTTAATAGTCCCCACGAGACTCTGAAAAGAGAAGTCGCATGAGTGACAATCATGTATGCAATGAAATGTACGAGACACGATGTTGATCGGTCATATTATGGAGAAGTTCACTATGAGTCGTTGAAAAACATCTTAAAGTGCTTAACCAAGCACTAAGGATGTGATCATATTCATGGTGGGTCTTAATTAAAACTAGAGGGCTTAATGGACTCAAGTTTTCGAGACAGACAAGACGACGAGAAAAATCCACTTTAAGGTAAGCGTTATCTTGAGCAATTGGTGCGTTGAATTGGAAAGGTTCCAAACAATGAAAGAGTTCTTTGGTTTAGTGATAAAGACAAAGTATATAGCTGTAAATGAAGCTGCAAGTTGATTGTTTGGATGATAAGTTCATTACAGAACTAGGAAAAGTTCCTAAGTCTCATCTTGGATCTAAACATGTGTTGTGGCACTTTCATTTGATTATTAGAATCATTGAAAGATGGGAAATCACTATAGAGATAGTGGACTCTCATGAACAATATTACATATCCATTAACTAAAGCTTATCCAACAATGCGGGATAATCGTCACTTAGAGAAGAAGAGTATGAGATACCATGACGATTGGCTTTAGTGCAAGTGGGAGATTGAAAGTAGTATGCACACAAGCCAATCATGTTTGATGATAAAGCATATACTTTGTAACAATCTTATTCATTTATTAATAAAAAGTATTAATTTATTAAAGGCTTTTAATTATCTACATGATCTTTGTTTTTATAATATGTGATAAACCCATAGTTTTAAGCAATGCTTTTAGAATAATGATGATGATCATTCTAATGAGATCTAAATTCTTAGAAAGCTTAAAACTAAAATAATTCCCAATCATTGGATTACTAAATTGGGGATTAGGGAATCCGGATAGAATGGTACATCGTTGCTTGCTTCATTGGATGAGGATGATTGATCTCTACGATCATTTGTGTGGAGACACTAAAGCAAGTATGTAGGTGCTTATTAGAGAATAAGTTCTTTGAGCATTGGCTCGCTAAGGAATACTAATGGAGTTTTACTTGCCCGTCAATAGGAATTCTGTAGTGATAGTAGTCAAGTGATCCTTGGACTTGAGATCATCATAAGTATCTTGTGTATGATGAGTTATACTTTGACTTATTCCTTAAGACCCTTAGGGTATATCAAAGGGTATGCTTGGGTATAATAAGTTATACATGGAGATAATGTATGATCAATAAAGAATCTACCACTTATTAAAGAAGAGAAATGTCTATGTGATTCGATAAATGACAACCCAAGTGAGTCCTTGTTAAGGAGAATGAAATTAGAAAGGAGTTTCTAATTTGCATTATTTGGAGTTGTGCATTTAAGGATCGAAATACATATAATTAAATAAAATAAGACTTGACAAGAATTCCATATCTTATATTTAATTGGGACATTGTATGGTGGAAGGATTGAATTGCAGACGGTAACTATTTACTCAAAGGTTCTTTAATGATTAATGTTGAAATCTATATTATCCGGAAAGTCGTTAATCATTAGGAGGCTTATCCCTATTGTAGAATAAATATTATTTATTTAAATAAATTAATTGTTTAATTTATTTATTTAAATAAGATTAGAATTATTCTAATTGATTTATTCACAATAGGTTTAATATGGAGAACCTAAAGGGTCACACAATAAAAGGAAGAATAATTATTTAAGAAGTTAATGGCATAATCGTAATAATATGTTAAGTATATTTAATTTAATCTATGGTGATAGAATAAATTAAATAGCTTAATATTTATTATTTAATATTTTAGAAATATTAAATATAAATTAATAAGAGGAGTCTTATTAATATTATTACAATTATTATTATTTTAATTTCTAAAAGAGTTTAGGAATTAATTTAATATAAGTACTCTCATTTATTCCTAATAGGATTAGGAGGGAAAATTAATTAAAGGAGTTTAATTAATTATCCCTAATAAGATTAGGGAGCCCATTTAATTAAAAGAGTTTAATTAAATAATACCTTATTTATAATAGGGTTACTTGATATCTTTATAAGAGGAGTCTTATATCAGATATCAAATATATGTAATAATTCCAATTTGTTGGAGAGTACACCCTTTCTATAGAGATAGAAAACTAGGGTTGAGCCAATACCCCTTCTTCTTGAATCTTTATTTTTCCTTGGTGGATCACCCTCAGAGGCCAAACATATGGGTGGCTAACGTTGATCAAAAGGAAGGAACCAAACCCGGTGGATTCAAGTTGAACGCGAAAAGGATTTGGAGGTGAACTTGTACGAGGAAGCTCGATCTTCAAGTGGTATGATTTTATTCTTTATCTTTTCGTTTAATTAATAATTATGCATAAAGGGTGATTCGGGTATATGGTTTGTAAATTTTTAAACTCTGATTTTACACGCTTCCGCATTATTTGTGTAATTTAATTGCGCTCATGAATATTACAAACATAACACTGCAGAAATATTTTCAATAAAGATTAAGTCAGTTTACCGGAAGTCTGTACACGATTGTTCATTATCAATAAAAAGTCACTTTTTCATAATTGATCTTGGTCCTATTTGTCCTAAGGTCACAATGGTGTAAGGAGGTATGGTAGGACTCGCTGGCCATTCGATGGCAGCCCATAAAGGTCCTTATGATCGTATATTGATTTTATCAGGGTGGTAAATCAATGGTCACTATTGATCCTGGTCCTATTTGTCCTAAGGTCACAATTGTGACGCCCCCAAAATAGGTATACATCACCCATTCTGAGTTGTCAATACATGGTACAGAAACAACTACAACTTTATTATTACAACCGTAAAACTGTGAGTTTGAATACAAATATTATCTTCTGATAATATCTATACTCAAATAAATTCTCATCACATTTATTGATACATTATTTTACAAAATGGTGAGGACTACTAAACAATTCTTTCTAAAACCTTCATTCCATACCCCCGACTACTTACTTGCTATATTCTCGCCTCCGAGAAGAAAAATGGAACAAAAGGAAAAGGTGAGCTCAACTAGCCAAGAAAGAATATTATGACTAAGATAATATACAACAAATTTATCGTTAGTCTTCAACAGGAAAAAATCTAATAGAATACAATAGACAACAAATTTTAAATCAATATTCGCAATGGAAATAATAATTCATTAGAAGAGTTAAGTAGAGAATGCAAACTACTATCTTCTATGTATGAATTTAAAAGTTCATCGCTCTATCTTTTATCCCCGTAACATCAATCAATATACATCCTGAATCAAATATTCATCTTTGCACTATGTGCCAAAGATATTCATCGATTGGTCATGTTCATCTAAACACTGCTCATCTTTGCACTACTACCAAAGATATTCTTCAAATCATTCATCTTTGCACTCTGAGCCAAAGATATTCAATAATATCATCATTTAAAGATCGAGGATGATGAAAAATATTTTTAAAGAAACGAATCCAAGTGAAACAAAATGACAAGGATTAAGGATTAAGGATTCGTACTTTTTGTTTTATCCATGTTCAAAAATACCTCAAAAATGATCATAGTGGTGTAAAATTCAAGAATGATCAAAACATGGATACAATCAAAGCTAGTATCGAGAATAGATATTTTGACAAAAAGAAGAAATTTCATTTTTTATGAATGAATAGTCAGATATCGTGAATAGTAACTTCGACACCAAAAGATAGAAATTTCCCAAAAAAATATCTTCACGCTTCATGAATAGTACTCGTGAATAGTAACTCGTGAATAGTAACTCATGAATAAGAACTCGTGAATAAGAACTCATAAAAATAGTAACTCATGAATAAGTAACTCATGAATAGTAACCCGAACATGAAAAAGTTCCAAATTTGATAAAAAGTTCTAACCAATATTTCAAAGATATTGATATTGAAGAAATAATATCATTTGAAAAGAAATTAACATCCTTACCTCGAAAGATTAAGACTTTAAATTTGGAATCTAGGATATAGTCTTTGAAGGAAGGAACTTGCACCGTCTAACAATACTCAAAGTATACTCAAAATACTCACAAGAATACGCTCGATAATATAGAGAGAAACTTCGTTTACGGTGTGATTTTCAATTCTAACCCAAGACCCTATTTATAGAAATTGCTAGAACACCAAAGCAGTAAAATTTAATAAATTAATAATATAATTATATAAATTTCCTACACATGCCTAGAATCTGATTTCAGCCATCAAACACATGCCACATTCTAGAAAAATTAAGAAAAAACATTTTTCTAATTTTAAATATTTTAAACTTCCAAAAATCAATTATTTCGGAGCTTCGAAACTTCAATAATTCATAATAAATAGCCCTTTCATCAGAAAATTCGAATCTCGCGAGTTTTTATAGGAAATTCAATTCTCTACAACTTTACAGAAGAAAGCTTTTCCAAATTCCAAATAGAAATTGACCGAAATCCACAAACGGGCGATTTTACAGGCTATAATCAAATTTCAGTCAATAAATGGGGTCCACCGACATGTTTAACATGTTTTAAACATTTATTGCAACAAAAATACTCTTCCTCCTTGTATACTCATATATCCCACATTCGTTGTAAAAATATCACCATTATTATATTATTAAAATATAATAATATATTTAAATGAATTATTTTATCATAAAAAGATAAAATTTCAATTTTCAACAATTGTCACAATAAAATTTTCTCCATCTATATCCACATAAAATCAATATTTTCCTCATCATATGAATCAATAATTAATTATTCACAAATAATATTATGTAATCACAATATCGACAACCGTGCGGTTCCTCAGAAAGAGGGGCTTTCCAATAATAAGAATTTCTTCTCATGGCGCCGCAATTAGGTGACCAAACCTCTCCTTAGACGTAACTTTCTAGACATTGCCAATAATGTTATCTAATAATATTATTCAGATAATATGAATTATTGTTTCGATAATGAAAAAATTGTGTAATGACAATTATTGAAACAACAAAGAATATAAAATATCAACGCAAAGAATTATTAACTCAATAAAATATCGAATAAAGAATTATCGTAACCATTATTGAGTAATGCCTTCTTACGTAAGAATCAATAATTGGTGCAATACTGGTGCTTGTGTTTTAACCACCGAGTATTTTAACAAAGATAATTGGTGAATAACTACGCCGTTATTTTTAACCAACTTATATTTGTCGTTGCTTTTCATCCAATCGCTTTCGTTATGGGGCCACACACGGTCATGCCTGTCCGCATTTAATATTCCCCGACAAAGATTTAATATTCCACGACCAAACTAATATTCCAAACAACAATGAATATTTTATAACCACTGCTTATTTTGAAATATTCATGATTTTACCCCTAACTATCCACATTAATCACATCAACCCTTACTATTTCAAAATAATAAAAGAGAAAATTAAATTTTATTAATAATAAGTTGGGGTCTTACAACCTCCCTCCTTATGAAATTTCGTCCTCGAAATTGACATGACGCATACTGGTGTTTCAAAAGGTGAGGATCGCTTTCATTTTCGCTTTCCAATTCCTGTGTCATTTCTCTATAGCATGATTCCTCCACAAAACTTTAACTTGTGGTATGACCTTTCAAGCGTAGGGACATGCTCCTTCCTATCCAAAATCTTGACAGTACCTCCTCATACGTTAAGTCTTCTATATCTCGTCCTGGGTTCTAAATCTATAACGTGGTTCGGGTCTTTCACATATTTACTTAAGTACGAGATATGTGAAACACATTATGAACACGAGACATACTAGGAGGTAACGCGAGTTTATAGGCTACATTTCCTACTCGGTCAAGAATTTGAAATGGACCAATAAATCGTGGATTGAGCTTTCTCTCTTCCCAAATCTTGTAACTCCCTTCCATGGAGCAACTCGCAATAATACATGATCCCTACACTAAATTCCACGCCCTTTCGATGAAGATCCGCATAACTCTTTTGTCGATCTTGTGCTTGGTTTGTATACGTTGTCGAATCATTTGGATCTTTTAGTAGTCATACGTATCAAATCCTCGGGTCCCAACAAATGTTGCTTCACCCACCTCGTCCCCAACATATTTGAAGAGCGACACTTTCATCCATATAATGCTTCAAATGGAGCCACACCTATACTTGGCTCGATAATCTGTTGTTGTAGGAGAATTCTACCAATGGTAAATACTTATCCCAACCGCCCTTGAAGTCAGGACACGTAGTCTTAATAAATCTTCAAGAGTTTGAATAGTCCTTTTCGATTGTCCGTCCGCTTGAGGATGGTATGCCGAATCGAATCAGAACTGCGCCCATAGCTTTTTGCAAGCTAACCCAAAATCTTGAAGTGAATCTTGGGTCACGATCCAAACTATGGATACAGCATGCCATACAACCTCACAATCTCATTCACGCATATACTAGCAAGACGCTCAAGTGAATAAGTCTCCGATCGGCAAGAAATGAGCAGACTTGGTTAATCTATCAACAATAACCCAAATAGCATTGATGCCTCGAGAAACCGTAGGAAGACCCCAGAATTGAAATCCATGGTAATGTGTTCCCACTTCCATTTCGAGAATCTCAAGTGGTTGCAACGGACCCTTAGGACCAGATGCTCCGCCTTTACACGCCGACAAGTTAAACACATCGAGATAAACTTTGCAATCTCTCTCTTCATATTGTTCCACCAAAATATATGTCAAGATCACGATACATTTTAGTACTTCCAGGATGGATTGCAAATGGTGTATTGTGTGCCTCCATCATAATCTTGTACTTCAAATCGAGTCGTTAGAACACAAAGTCTAGAGTGGACTCAAGTATTCCTTCTTCATCAATTCTCGCCCTAATAGCTCATTCTTGTACTTTCTTCTTCATACGATCACTCCGGCTCGGTGGCTCGAGCAACCTTAACTTTTTCTATTAAAGTTGGCTCTCTGTCGTGATACTTGACATCATCGCACTCGTTCCTCGTGATATGATCTTCTACTCAACGCGTCACCACCACGCTCGCTTTTCCGTGATGGTATGAATAGTGTGGTCGTAGTCTTCAATAGCTCGAGCCAACGTCGCCGCCGCATGTTGAGTTCTTTTTGAGTGAAGAAATATTTAAGGCTTTTATGGTTTGAATATATCTCCACTTTCTCCCCATATAGATAGTGCTCCATATCTTTAGCAATGAAAACGATCACGCTAACTCTAGATCATGAGTAGGATAATTCCTCTCATACTCTTTTTAAGTTGTCATGAGGCATAAGCTATGACTTTTCCACGTTGCATGAGAACACATCCTAACCCTTTGCTCGAAGCATCGTTGTAGATAACAAATCCATCCGAACCCGGATGGTATTGTTAGAACAGTGCCAAATAAGTCTCTCTTAAGCTCTTGGAAACTTTTCTCGCATTCTTCGCTCCAAACGAATTTTGTATCCTTCCGAGTTAATGAGTGAATGGAGTAGCGATTCGAGAAAACCCTTCCACGAATCTCCGATAATAACCAACTAAGCCCAAAAGCTACGTGACTTGACCACCGACTTTTGGCTGTTCCCAACTCAGATTGCTTCAATCTTCGTCGGATCAACAGATACTCCATGTTTCGACACACCACGTGCCCAAGGAATGCTACTTCCTCAAGCCGTAACTCGCATTTCTTTAATTTGGCATATAGTTTGTTTTCACGAAGCCTTTCGAGTACCAAATTTCAAATGGTGCTCATGATCTTCACGACTTTTGGAATATATAAGGATGTCATCAATAAAGACAACAACGAACCGATCCAAATATTCCTTGAATACTCGGTTCATCATATCCATGAAAGTCATAGGAGCATTAGTTAGTCCGAAAGACATGACTAAGAATTCATAATGCCCATACCGAAGTTCTCAAGGCGCCTTTGAATATCCTCGATTCTAATCTTCAATGATGATATCCGTAACGAAGATCGATTTTTAAAAAGAATTGTGCTCTTCAGAATCGGGTCAAACAAGTCATCAATACGAGGTAGAGGATACCTATTCTTGATGGTGACATGGTTCAATTCCCGATAGTCAATACAAAGTCGCATACTCCCCGCCTTTTTCTTCTTTACAAATAAAACAGAGCACCCCAAGGAGATGTATCAGATTTAATGAAACCGATGTCCAACAATTCCTCGTAGTTGGACCTTTAACTCAAGTTCAATAGAGCCATTCGATATGGGGTTTTAGAAATGGGCTTTGTACTCAGTTCAAGATCAATAAAGAATTCAACTTCACGCTCGGGGGTAGACCGGAAGTTCTTCGGGAAATACGTCAGAAAGTCAATAACAATGTGAATATTATTCAAATTTGACGTGTCTTTATTCAAATCCATAACATGGGCTAAGAAAGCTTGACATCCGCTTTTTCAATAAATGAATAGCTTTATGATTAGATATGACGTTGATTGATTTTAATGGTTTAGTTGCTTGAATTCGCATAACAGTTGGTTAGGAATATGAAAACTAACAACCTTACGAAAACAATCAATTTTGGCATGATGAGTAGTTAACCAATCAATCCCTAAAATCACATCAAAAGCAAGTATCTTTAAAGAGATAAGGTCAACAGTAAGGTGATGGTGCCAACTTGAATCAAACAAGATTTATAAACAATGGATGTGATGAAAGTTTCTCCTAACTGAGTTTCCACAGATAGGTCAAAGTCTAATTTCTCCCGAGTCAAGTTTAAACGTTGAGCACATGCAGAGAGATAAATGAATGGATAGACCCAGATCAAGTAAGGTATAAACTTCGCAAGAATTTATAAATAGCTTTTACCCGTGATCACCTCGTTTGGGTTCTCGATTATGACCAACCACAACAAACGCTCTTCCCTAATCGTTGACTTTGACTTTTTTTGGGATGATCTTTTGAGTCACCGTCCCTCATTGAACTAGGTTTCATACATCGCATAATCTCGAGCGATATGTCCTTCCTTTCCACAATTATAGCATTCCTTGAACTGTTGTGGGCAGTTTGATCGATATGTCCCTCTTTCCTAAGATTTATAGCATACGACCGGTGGTCGTTCTCTCCTCCTTAGAAACCGATTCGCTTGTCACGTAAGACCGCTGCCTTCACATGGTCGTTGTTAAATCTCCTTTTTAAAATCTCCTCCCGACTCGCTTCTTCTATTTTCATGGCTATGATTACCACCAGAGTGGTTACCATTTTGTCCAAAATCTATTTTTTCTCCGCCGGTTATCATTATTTCATTGATCGCTATCTCCGTACGATCCTCGGTTATGGTCCCTCATGACCGCACTCTCGTTATCTCGCTTATAATAATTGAGCCTGCTTTACAACATCCGAATAGAGAGAAAAATTTACGAGAAATGAGATATCGACGACGCCGGGTTTCAAACCTCTAAGAAACATCCGCGTCATATACGCTCCTCATTCTCCACCAAATGAGGTGCAAAACTCGATAACTCGCAAACTTTGCCTCGTATTGAGACACCGCCATGTTGTTTTGCTTCTAATCGATGAACTCCACTTCCTTCATACGATTTAACACTTTCGTGAAAGTATTTGTCATTAAATAGTTTCAAACGCTTCCCAAGACATACGCCGAAAAGCGATTGGATGGGTACGCTTCACGCACTCCCACCAAAGAGTCCGCTTCGCCACGGAACATAAAGGTGGCGAATGGAACCTTCGTTCTCTCCGCGCATCCCAAGACATCGAATATCTTGGTAATTTGCTTGACCCTTGTTTCCGCCATGATTGGATCTCGCTTTTCCTTAAATTCGTGGTCCCAACTCTTTGAATCGCTTGGTTGTGACAACCCGTGAATTGCTATCATTTCCTCCTCGTATTTTGAACACGAAGTCTCCTCGTCTCGATTTTGCATGAATCGCAAAAACTTCTAAACATCCCTCGCTCATCATCTCGCTTTCGGTGGTGTTGTTCACAGGAGGAACATTGCCACCGCTGCAGACGCTTCTCCTCGCTGGTGAGTACAAAGCGCTCCACGGCCTCATTTCCATTGTTAATATTCTCGATCGACATTCTCAAATCATCGCCATAAAACAAGGGTTAATTAAGGAAATCAATATATCACATAATATCCTTATATATCGACCAACTAAAAAAATAAGCTTAGGTAGGACACACTAACAAGGATTTACTCGCTCTCCCTCCTAGTTCTATTCCCCGATCTCCGCCAGAGATCATATCCCTAAGCTTTGATACCAACCGTGACGCCCCCAAAATAGGTATACATCACCCATTCGAAAGTTGTCAATACACGGTACGTAAACAACTACAACTTTATTATTACAAACAAGAAATCGTGAGTTTGAATACAAATATTATCTTCAGACAATATCTATACTCAAATAAATCCTCATCACATTTATTGATATATTATTTTACAAAATGGTGAGGACTACTAAACAATTCTTTCTAAAACCTTCATTCCATACCCGACTGCAGCATCGCTATATTCTCGCCTCCCGAGAAGAAAAATGGAACAAAAGGAAAAGGGTGAGCTCAACTAGCTCAAGAAAGAATATTATGACTAAGATAATATACAACAAATTTATCGTTAGTCTTCAACAGGAAAAATCTAATAGAATACAATAGACAACAAATTTTAAATCAATATTCGCAATGAAATAATAATTCATTAGAAGAGTTAAGTAGAGAATGCAAACTACTATCTTCTATGTATGAATTTAAAAGTTCATCGCTCTATCTTTTATCCTCGTAACATCAATCAATATACATCCGAATCAAATATTCATCTTTGCACTACAGCCAAAGATATTCATCGATTTGGTCATGTTCATCTAAACACTGCTCATCTTTGCACTACTACCAAAGATATTCTTCAGAAATCATTCATCTTTGCACTACAAAGCCAAAGATATTCAATAATATCATCATTTAAGACCGAGGATGATGAAAATATTTTTAAAGAAACGAATCCAAGTGAAACAAAATGACAAGGATTAAGGATTAAGGATTCAGATTTTGTTTTATCCATGTTCAAAAATACCTCAAAAATGATCATAGTGGTGTAAAATTCAAGAATGATCAAAACATGGATACAATCAAAGCTAGTATCCGAATAGATATTTTGGACAAAAAGAAGAAATTTCATTTTTCTATGAATAGTGTCAGATACGTGAATAAGGTCAGATACGTGAATAGAATCTTCAGACACCAAAAGATAGAAATTTCCCAAAAAATATCTTCATGCTTCATGAATAGTACTCGTGAATAAGACTCGTGAATAAGAACTCATTAATAAACTTCGTGAATAAGAACTCATGAATAAGAACTCATGAATAAGAACCCGATATGAAAAAGTTCCAAATTTGATAAAAAGTTCCAACCAATATTTCAAAGATAATGATATTGAAGAAATAATATCATTTCGAGAAGAAAATTAACATCCCTTACCTCGAAAGATTAAGACTTCTAAATTTGGAATATCGATATAAAGTAATCAAGGAACTTGCACCGCCTAACAATACTCAAAATATACTCAAAATACTCACAAGAATACGCTCGATAATATATAGAGAGAAAACTTCGCTTTTGGTGTGATTTTCAATTCTAACCCAAGACCCTATTTATAGAAATCGCTAGAACACCAAAGCAAAAAATTTAATAAATTAATAATATAATTATATAAATTTCCTACGCATGCCTAGAATCTGATTTCAGCCATCAAACACATGCCACATTCTAGAAAAAGTAAGAAAAACGTTTTTCTAATTTAAAATAATTTAAACTTCCAAAAATCAATTATTTTGAGCTTCTAACTTCAATAATTCACAATAAATATCTCTTTTATCGAAAATTGAATCTTCATGAGTTTTTATAGGAAATTCAATTTCTACAACTTTACGTAAGAAAGTTTTTCCAAATTCCAAATGAAATTGACCAAATCCACAAACCAAGCGATTTTAATAAAGCTATAATCAAATTTCATTCAATAAAAATGGGTCCACCGACATGTTTAACATGTTTTAAACATTTATTGTAACAAAAATACTCTTCCTCCTCGTATACTCATATATTCCACATTCGTTGTAAAAATATCACCATTATTATATTATTAAAATATAATAATATATTTAAATGAATTATTTTATCGGAAAAAGATAAAATTTTAATTTTCAACAATTGTCACATTAAAATTTTCTCCATCTATATCCACATAAAATCAATATTTTTCTCATCATATGAATCAATAATTAATTATTCACAAACAATATTACTGTAATCATAATATCGACAACCGTGCAAGATTCCTAAAGAAAGAGGGGCTTTCAATAAGAATTTCTTCATCATGCGCCAAGCAATTATTAGGTGACCAAACCTCTCCTTAGATGTAACTTTCTAGACATTGCCAATAATGTTATCTAATAATATTATTCAGATAATATGAATTATTGTTTCGATAATGAAAATAATTGCCAGTAATGACAATTATCAAACAACAAAGAATATAAAATATCAACGCAGCAATTATTAACTCAATAAAATAATTGAACAAGAATTATCGTAACCATTATCGAGTAGTGCCTTCACGTAAGAATCAATAATTGGTGCAATCTGGTGCTTCATCGTGTTTTAACCAACGAGTATTTTAACAAGATAATCTGTGAATAACTACGCCGTTATTTTTAACCAACTTATATTTGTCATTTTCTTCATCCAATCGCTTCAGTTATGGGCCCACACATGGTCGCGCCATCGCATTTAATATTCCCCGACAAAGCATTTAATTTTCCACGACCAAACGAATATTCCCGACAACAATGAATATTTTATAACCACTTGCTTATTTTGAAATATTTGCATATTTTACCCCTAACTATCCACATTAATCACATCAACCCTTACTATTTCAAAATAATAAATAGAAAATTAAATTTCATTAATAATAAGTTGGGGTATTACAACAATGGTGTAAGGAGGTATGGTAGGACTCATTTGGCCATTCGATGGCGACCCATAAAGGTCCTTATGATCCTATATTGATTTTACTAGGGTGGTAAATCAATAATACTAATGATCCCGGTCCTATTTGTCCTAAGGTCACAATGGTGTAAGGAGGTATGGTAGGACTCATTTGCCATTCGATGGCAGCCCATAAAGGTCCTTATGATCCTATATTGATTTTACCAGGGTGGTAAATCAATGGTCACTATTGATCCTTATATCTTGATCCCTATATCTTGGTCCTTATATATTTGTTCTACCCCGAGTGGTAAGCAAGATTTTGATGGTGCAAGGAGGATCGGCCAAATTCACCTCACACATGACCAATCTCACACTTCGGTACCGATGAGTATATATTAATTTATTTTATTTAAGTGTTGAATTCAGTTCATTCAATTCAGTTAAGTTGAATCCTGTCCGTAAAATTCAATTCACTTCATTTCATAAATTAACTGTTATATGCCATATCTGATTCACTAGTTGGGTTCAGTTTATTGATACTGAATTATTGACAAGAAATTAATCGAGACAGAAGTCATAATCAAGACAGTTGAAGATTCATCAATAAAATAAAACGTTCATTCATTCAAGTTAATCATAAACTAGTCACATGAATACAGAAAGTTTAAAGTAGTTAAATTTTTACATAGAATAAAAACAGGACGAACATTCAGGCACCACCTTCGTCATCAGAGTTGAGCAAGGCCGGGTCTAGCTGAGCAGCAGATAGCTTTTCTTTTCCTCGCTCTCGGCAATCTTCGTACCCCTCCGAATATACCTTCATGATTTCGGCATTGAGTTCGTCCGAATCCTCAGAATCCTTTGAATCGCTTTGGGAGCTTTTTCTACGAAGAGGACCCGCCCTCAAGATCCTTTATTTTGTGACGAAGCTTATGGCGTTTGGCCTTATGTCTTCGCTCTTCGTCCTGGGCCTTCGTCTGAGCCTCGCCAAGTTGGATCACCAAGCTTCGGTTGGCTGAAGAAAACTCCTCATTTTTTGCCTTCAGGAGTAGGTTTTCTTCGACCAAGCCGGCGTTCATATCAGTTAAAACTTGTTGGCTGGCTTCGGACGCAGCCAACCCATCCCTCGTGGCCCTTAACTCGTCGTCAGATGTCTTCAGATCCATCCTAGCCCGATTTAATTATGTTTGAAGGCCGTTGATGGTATGAAAAGCATCTTCACGATCGGCCCTCTCTCGATCCAAGGTTGATTTCAGCATGTTTGTCTCCTGCCTCATGAAATCCTCCTCGGCTTCCCCATTTATGTGTCTCGGACGCAAACGTCCGAAGACAGCGTTAGCCTGCATATTTTCAAAATTTTCAAGTCAATGTCCAAATATCCAAATGAGAACAGAGAAATAGAAGATAAAGAAATTATTATTTACCTTAGCCAAATAGCTCATCCCCTCATCGAGCAGATTTCCGTCCGTATGATCACTGAACCGGTGGTCGCCGTTGTTCGGACGAAAAGCTCCAAAGAGGTCAAGGGGAAATTTGCATTGAATCTAGGCCACAAGGTCGGAGACCCCATAGCCTCGGCATGGTAACCCTGACCTAAGGGACCGGGTCGTTTGGGGGAAGGTCTCGGCCTTTCGGGAGAAAGGGCTGGCTGTTCAGAGGGGTAGGGTCCACATGTATGGTTTCAATTGGAGGGGATCTATTTGGGATGGGTCCTTGAGGGGGTGAGGCAGAAGCAGAACTCAGATGGCTATCAGGAGTGTGCTTCCTCTTCCTGGATAGCGTTGGAACCACTTCGTCCTGGTCACCGTCTTCGGCAATTTGTATTTCTACAAGGGGCACGAAGGGTGGGATGATCGAAGACTGAGGAACCCGGAGTTCTTCGGCAGTCAGTGGGGTTACTTTATTTTTTAATATTTTGGTCCGAAGGACACTTCTCCGATCAGGGCGATCGAGTAAACCTCCTCGTCGTGGGATAGATGTGGGGATTGGCTCTATTTCTGGAGTAGATTCAGAAGAGGTGACAAGAGGTGTTGACCTGGGCTTTCTAGTGGCCCTCCTCTTTTGACGAGGATGGAGGGTCTCTTCCGGTACAGGAACCTCTTCAGCCTCTAGTTCTTCTGTTCGGAATTCGTCCGTATGTATTTAAAATCTGGTTCGGCCGGAGTAGCTTCATTGGCAGATTCTCAACAGCTTCCGAAGACTTCCCGGATAAAAAATCTTCGAACTCCTTTATTTCTAAGGAGCTTGGTCTGATCAGAGATACTGCATGAAATAAACAGTCCTATGTTAAATTACACATCATAAAACATTTTCAGAAATTTATATATATGAAATAAACTAGTACTTACACTTATGGTCATATAACCATGCCTGCTTCGAGAGGAGTCCATATTTCCACTCTTCCTTGGGGAAATTGTCGAAAAGTTCCATCATTTCAACTTCCCGTTCTTCAGAAATGTCTCCGAAGTCAGCAGAGATCTTCTCGTCAGTTGCCCAGTTCGGTATGGAAGAAATTTTGGGACCTTTGACGTAGAACCACTTCTCGTGCCATCCCCTATTGCTCGAAGGAGTGTTCACCAGCGAGCACCTCTCGAATTTTTCTCCAGACTTCAGAGAATGTTTGCTAAGGTCCTTGAACCCCTTATTTCTAGATTGGACTATCTTGTATACGGTGAAGAAGAAGTCAAGGGAGGGCTCAACGCCCAACTCATGGCAGAAGGCCACAAAGGCCAGAATGTGAATGTAAGAATTTGGTACCAACCGTATGCGAACCCCACGCCCAGAACCCAGAGATGGTCACTATAAAATGTGCAGGGAAAACGAACCCCTTCTCGAGTAAGGTCGCAGGGACGGTAGTCAACCTTCCTACTGGTTAGTACATCTTCTCATGGGATCTGGGAACCCTGACTGCGTGGGTATCTGGAATATGGTACCGAGATCGAATCCTCTTTAGTTCAGCCTCAGTCACAATAGAGGGAATATTGGCGTGCGAGAAGCGATCCGTGCTCCTGTAGTATTCAGAGGGGGTTTTGGGAGTTTTGGTTTGGGATTCATGCTCGTGGTTCCTTCACGAGGGTTGTTAGGGTTTCGTGGAACACGGTGATCGATGTTACAAAGATGGGGAACTTTGTTCAGAGTTTTGGGAAGCCATTTTTGACGGTTTTCAGAGGAAGATCAGAAAGTTCAGAAGGCGCTCGAATTTCAAATGGACAGGTAAAACTGTCAAATTTGGTAAAGTTATCCTTTTATACTGACGGATACACAGTGTTCAAGGCCGGTACATTAAATGTTAATAATGATTTAGAATTTGAATGGGAAGCGTCCGGTTCCGGGTCCAGATATTTAATAGTCAGAGCCTTTCTGATTTGGGCCTTTGTTCTCCTCTCATTTCATTTCGTGAACAATGACCGGGTACATTTCAATTATTTCTTACTATGGATCTTCAGTAAAATATCATGGACCATTTATAGTTTTCTATTAAACATTCTGTTCAACAAAAAACTAGGGGGCAATGTTGGGTCATTATATTTTTTTTTTTCTCTTTGGTAGGTGTAAATTGGGCTTACTCATTTAATTAATCCATTGGGCCTTTATTATTGAACTATGAAAGTCATTGAGCCCAGTCACCATATTATTTCCATTTTAACCTATAAGACCGGGTCGGTTCAGTGGATCGATCCTTTAGACATTTTAATATCTATTATTTTGACTTTGATGATGAAAAAGCATGACGGCCGACCAGCACCGCCATGCATTAATGTGGATGGGATCATAACCCACGGCTAAGTAGAAAAACGATTAAAAGCAATGGATGGACTACGATGTAGAATCACAGAACCCATCGGATCAAGGGGTGTGTGTAAGAAAAGTGTGGGTACGAAGAACCCGTGCAAGGAGAGTATAGCTTAAGCAAGGAAGTCTTCACAAAGAGTACGACGTACACACATATTATCATTGAGGATCTCATACACAGAGAATTATGATCTCTCTCAATACACTAGATATTACATCCTCCATTGTTAACCTTGTGAACACGTATACTGACTCTCACGCCTGAGCTATCCCCTGACGGAACCGCCGTCAAGCTTATGGTATTTATCGTGTTTACTGTTCAAGATCAGGGCGTCTTACGTGATTGGGACGTGGCAGAAGATCTTGGCGTTAACAATACTCAAAAAATAAACAAATTATACAGCCATAGCCTCAAAGGTTGGGAAGAACATTATGCTTTAAACATACCATAAACATTCACGACTATAATTATTGTTTTAGTAAACTAATTTCAATATACTTCCTCCGTTACATAAAAATAATACTACTTGTAAAAAAAAAATTATGCCGACAAAAGAGTCCTTTTCTATTGGTAATAATATTATAAAACGATGCAATATTCTCAAATTTATCGTCATAATTTTATTATCAAGTTGCTATTGTAAAATTATAATTTTATTATTATAACTACTTAAGTAAGCAGTCAATTAACAAACAAATAATTAAATTGGCAGGACTGTCCTAATGAGTTTTGATGTTGTGCATGGGGCACATACTGGCTCAAAGATGGAGGCTCTTTTGGTTAATTAGCGTAGTACAGTGCTTAATATATATATATTCAATTCAATATTATTATTGTACATCCTATTTTCCAATTCTTCCCTCATGCCTTGTTCAAGCCTCGAGACAAGCCAACAAGGGAGCTAGCTAGGTTCCTTCGCCAATTCTTCAGGAGTCCTTTTGAGGGTCCCTATACTTTTACAATTTCTTGTATAATATTTTTAAATATTGAATTTTAAGAGACCAAGTTATATTATTGAATATCACGTACATATATAATTATATGCCTGTTGCTGGCAAATTTCCTTAATTTAGATAAGTTTCCATAGATGAAAATGTCAGTATTTAGAATAGATTGTCCCGATCCATTATGTATGGAAGTGGTTATCATGAAATTTATTTTTGAAGAGTTAAGTTAATCGATTGTTAATAAAGTCACAAACGAAGCGAGTTGAGGCTACATGATTCTAGTATTGGCAATAATTAATCAACTTACTAAAAATAAACTTCATACTAACCCGATCCATTGTATATCTATTATTAGTTGAGGAGAGGATGAAAAATTTATTTTTAAATTGTGACAGTTATGTTCTAGGTATATGGAGATGCATGGACATGGACATGGACATGGACATGGACGTGGACGTGGACGTGGACGTGGACATGGACGTGGACGTGGACGTGGACGGCTAAAGATGATTGATCCATATATATATATATATAGTCTTTGCTAACCGTACGTTTAATATATAGATGTATTAATTAATGGAGAGAGATAGTCTTGGCTAGGGCTAGGGCTAGGGCTGGTGAAAAAGAATGAGAAAGACAGATTAGTTGGAAGTATACCATAAAAATAAAGGAGGGTGGGAAGAGTTGGGGCCGTGGCCATGTTATGCTTATTGCCGGTTGTCTATTAATTGTACATAATCCCATGGGAGAGACAAATATGCCACAGAATGATGATGAGTAATTAATAGAGAATACATAATTATACTACCAAACTACATCAAATCTGTTCCCAACATTATATTATCCATAATCACAGCCCATACACATGCATGGTTTGCTTCCCTAATTTATCTTTAATTACCCTCCAGCTCTAATCAGGCATATATTTATAATCTATCTATCTCCACTACTTATTTAATGTTTCCTTCACATGCACTACGTACTACATCATTAAAACATATATATCCATCCCCTGTACCGAACAAGTAGTCATTTAAGCTAGCTATAGCAAATGGCTACAAAACCAAAGAAGAAGCAGGGTGCCATGCATGTCTACAGGTTGGACACCGGCGCCGGAGGCATGACCCCGGAGTCTCCGGCAGTCACCAAAAAGATAGCGTCATCGGGGAGTACTTGGGGAATGCTAAGGAGGTCGAAAACGTATCGCGAAAATGAGCAAGGTTTCAAATTAGGGGAAAATGTTGTTGTTAGTGAGGGGAGAAAATCAGTGTCAATTGTGGATCAGGCGAGGAATAAATCAGTGTCAATTAAAGAAGGAAGGAAATCGGTGTCGTCATCAAAAGGAGAAGCCATAAATGTGGGAACGGTGGCTGCTTTTCTGAAAGTGAAGGTTTTGGTGACGGACATGCCGGGGTTCATGCAGGTCCATGCATTCCGTCGTGCAAGGCAAACTTATGATAGTTTGGACAAGTTTAGCTCCAAGCACTTGGCCTGTGACATGAAGAAGGTACGTATATACCAACCTTTTTTTTATTATTTTATTTTAATAATTTCTTTTAATTTTTTAGATTTCTTGATTGATTTCTTTCTCGTGGAACTTATAGCCTGCCTTTTATTATTTGGGCTATTCGCATATATATGAAGAAGAATTAAGACATGAATATATAATAATATATATTTAATTTCTCGATCTCTTGTTTTTTAATATACGAGACATGCATGGGGGTTCGCTAGTTAGCTTCTTATGTGCGTGGCACATGGACATATATGTTGTCTGTATTAGTCTTCTATATATATATATATATATATATATATATATATATATATATATATATGGTCCAATTAAAATCTTTAGCAAATTGAATTACATAATCTTAATTTGATTCATTGGCTTAATTATTTTGAACAACCCATGTGTAACTTAATTATTGTTCGTTCTCATCATTCACAACATACATATTCTAATCGATCATCCTCATGTCATGTCTGAATAATTCAAGTTGACTATCATTATTTTGTTTCAAAATTACTAAGCTAAGCTCTATATATATATATATATATATATATATATATATATATATATACCCTCTTTAATTTTGCAATGCGTATAACTTTTATGCCACTAAACTTGTTTAGAATATTTTCTTATTCTATCATTTGATCTCAAATAAATCCATTGCATTTTTTTATATATAAATAAATAAATGGTTGTATTAATTACTATTATATATGAATATATATGAATGAATTGAGCAGGAGTTTGATAAAGTGTATGGACCGGCCTGGCATTGCATCGTGGGCTCAAGTTTCGGCTCATTCGTCACCCACTCCACGGGTTGTTTCCTTTATTTTACCATGGAGAAGTTATACATTCTGGTCTTCAAAACAAAAGTCCAAAAAGCTCTGGATTGACCGACCTACAATTCTTTAATTAATATTTTCTTATTTTCTTACATATATATATAATTGTTTTTCAGTTGAATACTTTGTGCCAATGTTGTTTTAGTTCTCTTTTTTGACTTGGTAATTACAATTTATTTATTGTTAAAATCAATGTTTATGTGTTTTTAATTTTCTAATTATAAATGACAAAGAGTATCGTAATTTTTTTTTTATACTTTCATCGTCTATACGGTGCAATTGACATTTATTATCGTTTTTCTAATTCAAAGAAAGGAAACCGAAATATGAAAAAAATATATATTTAAATGTAAATTTAGGTTACATTTGTGCTATAGTTGTTGACCTAAAAAAAGTTAAAAATTAAAAGGACTAAATATGGATTAATATTCTGAATTTTTAGTTTTTTTAACTTTGGGGATTGTTTTCTTAATTTTTTTCAATTAGGGAATTAAACTTTTAATTTTTTATGATTACGTCAGGTCAGAAATTGATGATATGGCAGCGACATGGGACTAAAAAATACTTATGTGTAATATTGAGTCTCATTTTAAAGTTTATTTAATTAATTTTTATACCAAAAAAGGATAAATATAATTAATATCATTATTAATTTTTTAAAGGAAATTTAATGCATTAAAACCCAACTTAAAAAAAAATCATCAATAGTCAATATAATGATAAATATTTTAAAATGTATAAATGTACTGCTAATTAAAACCGATCTTGATCTTGTTATTTCATAATCATCAATAATGATCAATATAATGACAATTTTACCTTTTTTGTATAAAAAATTAAGGCCTAAATATAGATTAATAGCTTGAACTTTAAGTTTATTAGATAATCATCAATAATCAATATAATTAATTTTTTATACCAAAAAGGTAAAGTTGTCATTAAATTTACTTTAAAAAATTAACAATGGTCTTATATTTACCCTTTTTGGTATAAAAAATTAATTGAATAAATGTTAAAATGATACTCAATATTACACAAACATTTTTTAGTCGCGTGTCATCAATTTTTTGACATGACACTATCAATTAGATGTAATAAGAAAAAATTAAAAGTTTAATCTCCTAATTAAAAAAATTAAAAGTTTAATCTTGTGATTAAAAAGTTTAATGATGGAATATCTTACATCTCGAAATATCAAACATAAATGTTTTTAATCTTTAGTCTTACACGGTTACACCTACTACAAATTAAGGCAGCTAGTTTTACATTTATTGTCTGTGACATAATTATTGCGTTTGTGAATTTGGCTTCAGTCAAAATCATTTCAAAATGAGAAACAGGTTAAATTAGAGAAACAGATTTTTCGTTCGTGCCTGCCTGCCTGATTGCCTGCTTTGTTATAATAATGTTTTCTTTTAAGAAAAAAGAAGGAAGGATAGATAGTTGCATTATGGGCTACGGAAGAGAGTGAGAGATGAAACACGAGAGTATGAAGTTTATTTTGGAATAAATTGGTCAATTGATCAATAGAATATTGACACGCATGCATGCGAGGTTGTATGTATGTCAGTATTCTATTAGCCAATTGACCAACTTACCAAAAAAATAACTTCAGATCTGTGAAACATGAACACTTATATATTTTTTTGATGGTTTGAATGGTAAAGATATTCTCAAGTTAATTTAAGCATCAATCGGAACAAAAATTCCTCCTCGAACAATCTCAAGGGCACACCCCTTACATAGACAGACCTGATGAATTCTCCTAGGTGCTAGTCTTAAGGTTCGAACTTAAAAAGTCAAAGAAAAGAACAACAATAATTGACAACCGGACTACCTTCTGGGGTTCAAATATACATACATTTATTTTCTTTTTATTTATTTAAAGTGAAAGAAAAATAAATGGACAAAAACAAGATCCAACCGCCCTTCATTTTCTGGACAAAACACATGGAAGCAAACATGACATTTAGCAAAACATAAAAGGACCACCACTAGGGGACGGGGCACCGCACCACTAGTTGCCCTTAATTTCTTTCTCACTAAACCAATGTGCATGTGTGGCATAGCTCATAATATTTATGGTGACGGATGAAATTGTCGATTGTGTAATACACAACTGATACATACATTTTTGTCATATATATATATATATATAGTCAATGTGTAAATTTAAAGATAATCTTACAACAAATTGTGACCCATTAATATTTTAATACCCCTTCTTGTATTAAAAAAAATTATATTTGGCGTCCGCAATATTAAATTGCGAAACCTGGTGCAAAAGAGGGGAGAAGAAAGACACATCTCTATTACACCAGGGCTCCACACTGATTTAATATTGTGGAGCCTATAAAATTAAAAAAAAAAAAAAAAATTAAATTTTACTAATACGACGTCAAGCTTCTCAATCGCCTAATTTATATTTAAGCGTCCCACAATTTAATACTGTAGATGGGGTACTTTTACAAGGTAGAGTATTTTTAACATTTGTCTCATCCGCATTATTAAACTGCAGAATACTGATCGGTCCCTATATATAGGAAATTGATATTTTCATATGATTTTTTGATATTTTCACATGAAAATCGTCGCTATAAATTTTATAACGATATTTTTTATGTGAAAATATTAAATATATATATATAAAAATATCAATTTTCAGAATGGAAAATGATCGAGTCCTTTTATCTTCTTCATTTTTACGGAACATTGAATTTTAGAGTGCGGACCATCATATTCAAATAATGGTGAAGTCGGCCTACCAACAACCAATTTCTCACCTCAAAAATAAATTTGCTTTCTAATCTTTTTTCATATACTAAATAATTTGATTTCCTCACAAGTTTAACTATGTCAAAGAATTTTATTTGACTTGGATCCAACTTAAATTAATATTTTAATTGCCTGTAAAATAATACTCCTAATATTTTATTTAATAATTTTTTAAAGTAGTATATGATATTACTGATTATTACATTAATTAATATGAAATAAATTTATATTAATTTTAGAATTATAAATTAATTTAAATTTTAATAAAATTCTTTTTGTGAAACAAAAATAACATGACTTAGTTCATGTGGCAGTTCAATTGAGGTGAAATGTCTTATACAGTTTTGATTTGACCGAGTTAAAAATCAAAATATTTCGTAAAAATTTCAATTATTTTGGTCATATTTCAGATTGTTTTGACCATTTTTTTTATAGGTTTGACCTTTTGACATGCACCAACAACTAATTGCCATCAAAGCTATCCTTATTCGAACTAAAATGACACTACTAATGTTAAGGTTGCAACTACTATTAACTCTGTTCTCCAAATAAAAAAGTTATATATCCAAAAATAATAATTTACCTCTAATTTTGAAATGAAATTAAAAAAATTACGCCTCTAATTATGGAATTAAGAGAATACTCTTTTAAATATCAATAAGTGTATTATAGTTGGTGATCTATACTCTCTTCATTCTTTTTTAATTGACGTTTTATATAAAAACATACAAATTAAGAAATTTAATTAATGTTTTATCCGATTAATATTAAATTTAATTATTACCCTTTTAAAACTCATTAAAAAGATAAAAATAAATAAATAAATATTTAATATTTAATGCAGAGACATCTATAGGTGGAAATGGTTATCATGAAGTTAATGAAGTTAATTTTAGTCAATTAAACAATACTACAATATTGACAGAGAAGCGGAAGGTGATCTCTCTCCTTGCGCGACAACACTGTATTGATCAATTTATCAACTTAATCAACTTATCATGAAGTTGACCGGTTCCTCTGTGTGTACATATACAAATACACACGTTAATGAGGATATTATCATTGAAACAGTGCCCAGAAAAGGATGGTGGGGACACATCCTCTTCTTGGTTAGTGTAGTGTTAGGCGATGAAACTAATGGCAAATTATTGCAACTAAAAGACAAAATCTTAGGCCGGCAACATTTAATTATGGAGGATGAAATATGAATACTTAATTAAACAATTTCTAAGATAAAGCTAATGGTGATTAACAGGTTGGTGGTGCATTTAATATTACTATTATTATAGTTATTAAATACTGGAGTACTACTAAATAGGAGTAATAATTGCACAATTAGTATTTAGTTAATTTTAATATTAGGCGGAGCCAAAAGAAGAAGTCAAAATTGGGATGAGAAGAGGCAGGCAGCCCATCTTCTTTGAACACTTCTCCAACCTGTTACTGTTGTGAGACGTATCATCAGCTAATAATTGTACTTACATGACAAATTAAATCTGTTTCAAACCCACGAAGAAAAATTAATATTCACAAGAATTATACATCAAATCAAACCCAACAACATCTCTATGTGCCAAAGAAAGAAACAGAAGTGAACCCCATGAAAATAATTTATGAAAAAAACAGATGAATACATGTAGAATTTGGTTTGGCTCTAAAATCTATCTCAATACTTAATAATTCTCTTCGTTTTGAGATAAATTCTGATAGTTTGACAAGTAACAAAACCATATGGAGACTAAAGAAGAACAATCACACATGCATTTTAATGTCCAACCCAAATTTGAACACGTACGGTACTAAATTATATAACACTGATATATCATGATTTTTTTTTGTTTTATATTAGTAAAAAATAACACGACTAGGACTTACGATGGCCGGGTTTCCTTTTATGGGTCTTTTTCTCCGGCTTTGCTTTCCCGAAACATATGCCACAGCCGGCGGAGACTTTAGGAGACGGCGGATCGATGGTGGGAGTAATTTCAACCGTCCGATAAGCTTGTTGTCTTTGATCATTGGATTGATCATGATCTTTGTTGGGTTTATGATTATCAGCCGCATCTTCACCTTCTTTAGTCTGTATGGGCTTCAATTCTCCAGATAAATACTTATCATCCCATACCAAACCTGATGAGCCCGATCTTCTAAACGATACTTCAGACCTTGGCAATGCAGCCATCTCTCTGTTATATTTGATGGGTCCTAATTATTTGGGTTTAAGACTTTTTGGGTATAAATATATATGATGAGGGGATCAGAAATGACAATTGAAGAATAAAGAGGGTAAGGTCAGTAGATGGCACATCTGCTCGGACGAGGCTGAATTACAATGTTGTCCCTGAATTCTAAATTATTCTATTTTGGTTGAAATATTCAAGGGTGGTGTGTAGTGTTTACCTCTTTTCCAAAAGATAAATAAATGGATTTTAAACTCCAATTGCCAATAACCTTATTCTTAGGCCTGTCAATGGCTCATCTCAATTGGTTAAATCACACCAAATTAAAATGTTGTAGCAGTGTTGCCTTTATCTTTTCGGATCATGTTAATCATCTGGGCGTACTTGGGTATCTTGAAACAACTTCTTTTTTATTTGAGATCAAAAAGTATTCAAGAACTCAACTCCCTTTATTCACAAATTATTTTTATTACAACTAAATTGTACAGTGATCATGGCAAGAATCTTGTAGTTTAGGATAACAACAAAAACAAAGTTCCTTATTTTTTTGGATCGACGAGTCGAATCAGACCAGATTCATGATTTGTCCCATTTAAAATATTGATCCAACTAATCAAATATGAATAATGTTATTATCACATAAAAAATGGTCACATAATATTCACATACACACATGTTTATCTTGTGTGTTTTCACCGATATGCGATAGCTGCAGTATCAGATACAGAAAGATATGAACCCTTTTTTATGTGATAGTAGTATTATTTATCAAATATTGCATATTAATGGATAAAAGGAGTTGGAACTTTGATCCAATAAATTAGGCAGGACCAAATCAAATCAGGGTCAATATTAGGCTCATTGACAAGCCTACTTCTTGTATTGATTGCACTCACTTTTATTTATATTTTCCAATAATTTTGTAATTTTTTTCCTCATTTACATAATATATATAGTTGTTGTTTGTGCAAGAAAAACTTTTATATATATATATATACCTTTCTCCAGCGAACCTATTTACTACAAGCGAACGAAATTTATGACAACGATTTGTTAAGATTCTTTATAACATACAAAGTGACGACATAATACGACGATTTGCTCAAAATCAATACTATAACTCAAAAAAAGCGTCGTTATAAATGTAGTTCATTATTTAAAGTTCAATAGAGTACTATATATATATATATATATATATATATATATATATATATATATATATATATATATAGACGGATCAGTCAGGACTCTAACCTCGATCAAAACAGATTCCATTATTTTTATTTTTTACTTTTTTTTTAAAACAACTAATTTTTTTTAATATTTTATTAATCGAATTTTTCCATAATCTGATATTTTGGACGTGATTTGAATACCTATACTAAAAATAGCAGTACAAATCAGCATGCATCGTATATACATATTTTCATATACGCACTCAAATCACACTAAAACATTCGTATTATAAAAAAATTCAATTCCATAATTTTTATTTATTTATTTTTAGTTTTTAAAAAGCAAAAAAAAAAAAAAATTCAAATTTTGGTTCGGTCCCGGGAGTCCGGACTTGATCCGGCCTCTCTCTCTCTCTCTCTCTCTCTCTCTCTATATATATATATATATATATATACACGTGTATGAAATTCAGATGACTATATATCCCCACCATGGCACCATTAGCCTATATATTATTAGGTTTTGAGTATAGCCAAAAAGGAAAAGTTAATAAAAGTCATGCAAGTATTAATGTTACCTTTATATAATTATTATTGATTGTGTTCACCGGTCAGCTAAATTTAAGGTGCGAGTAGTAGTAGTAGCACGAATTGCAGAATTAGTCATCAAAATATCCAGCACCTTCCTATCCTAACTGGTCCAGTCAATATGGTTGGCTACTTTTTCCATAAACAGCCGACTCCCATCACTAACACATTGAATTAAAGAAATTGCACAATCACAATCATAATCATATAATAATAATAACAATTCAATTATACTTCGTCAAGTCCGTAAGAGAATCCATTTGCTGAATTACGGAGTTGAATTGCAACGTAGGTAAGGCAGTGCAAATGTTAAATGCTCAATATACTCATGAAATTATACACCGTAATGAAAAATGCTGCTACTATACTCTGGATGACCCACAGATGTTACTATAATATATTCAGGACAAGTATTAATTATTTAAAAAATCTATCTGGATTCACATGCTCATTCTAACTTTAGGTATTTTTAATCGCAACTGTCAAAATTTGTAAACCATATCCTCTGTATATCCCGCCCGTTAGCTGCAAAAAGTTTGGCTTAGGGGAATATTTTTGAGTTACCAGTTGTACAGAAACGGCTATATTTGGCTTACTACGTTCTAATAGAACCTTGTGAGCGGTCTTTTGACTAAGTTTCACCATTCCAGGAGGACCACATACCTGGCCAAGTAATAAACAGTGACTTGATTATTGAGTTAAAATAATAATAAACAATACACCTCTGCTTCAAAGTATAATGCCAAACTTGTTTCAAGTGCCCTAAACTTTACCCTTTTGTGCCTCAGGAACTTTACAATAAGAAACATCCAATGACAACCATTTGAATAAATAATAAATGAGTCTTCCACGTAGTAAACAATATCAGCAGCATTCTTCATGTGTAATTAACATAAAACTTAGCATAATGTCTTTAAAGAGAAGTTATGAAACTGAAATTGACAATTGAAGTATAAGCGTAAGAGTGATATACTTGTCAATATAAGAGAATCTTCACTGGGACCAGGTAAGCCTTTCACAGCCATATCTTTCCATATGTATCCTGTACCTCCCCTCCACTTCTTTGATGGATTATCCACAGTATAAAATATCTGCAAGTTTTCATTTAAAAAGAGGAAATTCAGTTAGAGAGAGAACAAATATCACAACACTGAACAACAGTCCTTCCGTTCTAAAACAACTTGTACCTTCAAATTCCGGTGGCTATCCTCAAGCACATCAAGTTTCTTCTTAAGCAGTATGTCATCCGGTGAATATCTGAAAGGATAAACAGTAGTCATCAATGCAAGTACAACTATATAATCAGTTAACAGAATAGATTAAATGTAGCCGGACACGTGTAAGGCTGCATTGTCTAGTACTTAAACATATTCATTTACTCATGGTTATCCAAGTAGTCAAGCTGATAAATTTATAACATAGTTTTACTAGAGCAGTTTCAAGACATGGGATTAAAAAATATCGGGAACCAGGGCAACCTTGGTGTTGTCATCAGGATTCCTTAAAATAGCCTCAATTATTTGAAGCATTGGAGTGATGCCTGAGCCGCCTGCAATCTGAAAGAACAGAATATGTTTACATTTAAGATTGAAATGCAAATCAGTAATTATACTCTTGATCAATCGATCTACAACTGATAATACAAAAGCCAACACTCGACATTATTTTTTTTCCAAATATATGCATTTCAAAATAACATTAAAGAACAGAGCATGCAAGATACAGTTTATTTTTATCATCTTATCTCACGCAGTGCCACCCAATTTCCAAAAAAAAATTGGCTATTGGAAGGTAAGTAAATGTTGATCCCCTGCTCTTACCATTCCAATATGTTTCTTCATATTTAGGAGTATATCTGAGCTTTTCAATGAGCCTGCAAGATATATACTGGAGTTGGTGCTAAGGATATGGAGTAGAAGATATTATATGCAGTAAATAATTGCCTCAATTTGCTGATGTAAATAATTGTTTTGCATTTCTATTTTACTTTGTTTCCAATAAGTGCTCTTCTAAATATTTTACCCTTTTACTTCTACTACGTCACCTGGTTTTAAGCTTGCGAAATGCCAGCTCATTTTCCCATCTGGATAAACCTGCCGAATTTGTGCATAATCATAGAGAATTACTGTTCAGAAGGGAAAAATGCATGGACATCTCCATGCCAGAGCAAATCGACACAATGATGATAACAAGTAGATGGCAATGCACTACCTTAATCAACAAATTGAAGTGTCCCTTTGAATCAGGATCTGATATAGGGGTATAACTGAATACAAAAGCCACAGAAAAAGCTTTAAAATAAGGAAAATATAAAGTTACCTATTTACAAAACTAATAGCAGGTAATGCTGCACCAATGAAGGTGACTTCAAAGTAAAACATCCAGTTCCTTATGCTCCTACACCGAGATATCTCAGGCATTCATCGGAACATCATCTACTTGAGAAGGAATGCAAATACCATTCTAGTATCAATCTCCATAGTCCCATTGATCAACCCCAAAACATCATGATTGGTAAAAAAAACAATAATAGGACATTTATCTCAAACTCTAAAATCATTTATCCAGCTTTGCTTCAGAAAAAGATGAAGAAGAAGACCTAGGAAACATTTCTGTGTATACAAAGAACAATCTTCAGGCAGGAAATTTCTGATTGTTGATTTCTTATCTGCAAGCTTATTATTCTTTTCATTGGTTCTAATGAACATTTTGGACCATATTTAAAGAAAAGCATACACCATCCTTCCCCTATGGATTTTATGTAATTTGTAATGAAGTTCAGTCACCTAATAACACCCTGGTTCATTAACCAAAAAATATTTGTAAACGGGAAAAAGGCATCATTTTACACAGATCACGTATTGTATGTATAAAGAGAATTCCTCACTATATATTCGCAAAGATCTGTCTAAAAGGTTTTAACAATAAAAATCTGAGAAAATTACAAATGTGTGGAACATATGCAACGCTTATCGTCTCTGGGCTTCACAGTGATCTTATTCTAGAGTATCCCATTATGTGACTTTTGATACATTTATATAAATGATGATTACTAGAGCCTGTCAGAATATGGACCTACAAAGAGAATTAAGGTAAGTATTTGAAACAATAAACTTCAATCTTGAAAATTGGATTTGAGATATAGCAAATATTAATATAAGAAGGAAAAATAGAAATACACATCTTTAAAGATAATGATTTAAGTAAACATCTACAAAAAAATTAGAATTAGAAAGACTCACGGGCGATCGCATATTTTGTTTTTCCTTCAGCATCTTCTGTTAATGGGTATTCACAATCAGAAAAGAGTACATCATGATGATGAACATAGCGGCTAGCGCCTTAGAAACCCCTAGATTCTAAAAACTGTGAAATTCCTGTTAAAAACCTTGAAAAACGTAGAAGCAATAATATCAAGCTATTGTAAAATGTACATTGTAATGAGGCATGATGCGGCATCAAGACCCAACTTGGCACTGGGATCAAACGAAAACCTGCCATTTGGAGGAACGAGAAATGCTTGCATTAAAAAGTACATTTAAATTTATACCATAACTAGCAATGTTTATTCCAAAGTTTGTAGCAGAATAGTGATGGGGTGATGTACAAATCCTTGGTCCCACAGGCATAAAGTGCGAGAAATGATCAAAAATAGGGTTAACTGACACATAAAATAGGTGCCCCACATAGTAATATAATTTTCTATTTTTGGGTTGGAGGATTGGGATAGGATATCATATAGCTTCACCATATAAACAATATGAGATGCAAGTATCACACATCTACTAATCCTTGATAAATCTATCAAACCGTGGAGGGTAAATATCAACTCCTAATTTGTACCTCTTCTTACCACAATTACCATAATCTGATTAAATAGTCTGCATTTCCATTTGGTACACATAAATTCACCTTTGCGTTCCAAACAAGAGTACAGTTGAGGGAAAAGTAGACCTCCCAGAGAAACAAGGTTGTTATTTCATTGTAATAATTGAATATGATATGCCTCACGGGAACCAACACCATTCAAGGCTCTTTATGAAATTTTTTTGATGAATAAGAAAGAGAAGACAAGGGCCTGAATAGTTGAGTATTGTGGCTGACCTTTGCTTTCTCTTGCAGCTTAAATTCAATCCACTTATCAGGATTGAGTGCTGAAAAAACAAAACATCAAGTTGACCTCCGAATGCATGAAACTGAAAGTCTAAAGTACGCAGTTTAACCTCTAACTTCACAGAGTCTAATCTTTCAATTTAGTAAAGCAATTAATGTACCTTTCATGAGCACTTACAAACAAAATTGTAACACAAATTGTAAGTGGCATCTTGTTTGGATTTGAGATTTTATTTTTATTTGGGAAGAGGGTGAGGGGTAGGAAGGAAGATGACAGATCTAGATAATGAGTTGAGATTACTTTAGCCAATTTTCCATGATAATGAATTACCTGCTATATCGTATAATCTAACTAAATTCAGGATACAGGTAAGGCATAAATATAAATTGTTACCTTGAACCATTGACCTTTTTCTACTTCAGTCATCGACATTTCAATTTTTGCAATCAGGTGATCAAACATAATTTTTTTCACTTACATTCAATTGTGCATGCCATGTCATCAATTGATATTGTGTGGCTCGCTGACTAACGCAATAAGTGCTCATGTGTAATTAAAAACTGTTATTCTAAAAGATTTTTTCCATATTTATTAAATATCAAAGGTAAAAATTCATGAAATTTATGACGTTTTTACCCTTTGATGTTTAAAAAATGCGAAAAAAAATCATTTAAAATAATATTTTTGTTTAATTACACCAAAGCATTGATTGACCTAGTCAGCATTCCACGTCATGAATTTATGACACAACATGTCCAATTGAATATAGAGGAAAAAAATTATAAGTTCAATCACCTAATTGAAAATTTTAAAGAATGATCATCTTAGTGGAAAAAGGTCAATAGTTCAAGGTAGTAATTTATATTTAAGCCTACGCCTAAAAGCCATAACAAACAATCAACTCTCAAGCTCGATTTTCTGGTTTACTAATAAAAGAAAAAAACAACTTTTTTGGCATGATCAACTTGTGCAAGCTGGTGAGAGAAATGCCTTAGATTTCAAATATTTCTTTCTTCTCCAAATTTCTGTCTCCATCCTCTTCATTAAGGAGACAACCTCTTTGAATTTGCAGTAAGATAAATCAAACCCACTTAAATTTATAATTATAAAGATATGAAATAGATATTATTGAGTAAACACCTAAAATGGAGAGGATAACTATTGAAATATAAACAAGCTGTGTGGTAATTTCCAGATTCATTCCATTGATGATACCATAGTGGATTCTGTTCCTGGACCCTCACAGTCTAATGACTTGTGTGATCAAAACAGTATATCGATCATGATGCAATCCAGAAAGAGAAAGAGAAAGAGAGAGAGGAAACCCACCATCTCTCTGACTAGGTTCTTCATTGATTTGATCTACCTGAACCTGAAATTTAGAAAAGCAAATACATGATAAGAACACAAAGGTGCAAAGAACTAGAACTTTTTTTAAATATGCAACTATGAGTATCTATATGTCATACATTAGACAAAGTAAAACCTGACTATAATATATTGATATACGCCGAGAGATCGGCTTGGAATGATTTAAAAAGAGAGAGAGAGAAGAACCACTATAATCATCCCATATTTGTAAACTGATACAATCGCATCACGCGTTAATAACTCAATTCAAGTCCTAGGAGGTCATCGAATGATTTCAAGTAATTAGGCTGAAATTGATTCAAGGATGCTTATGGAGATTATTTGATTTGGGATTTCTACATACAATATATTTAGTAAAACCAAATCAATGCAAGCTGAGTCATCAAACCCGTGTTCGTTCATGCAATCTAATCCTCGAAAAATATCACGATTCACGAGACAATGTAGATGTCCAAGCACATGACAAAGAGTTTACAATTTATCACGCGACAAAATAAGGTTGCAATGCACCGAACGAAGGAAATTGATTCAAGCTACATGACAAGACACTCATTATGGGAGGTATTTCTAAGTTCATTATTGTGTTGCAAACAAAGAAGGGCGAAACGGACATTTCCAGACTATAACATAAAGGCAGCATATTTTCTGGCAGACCGGCACTGCAGCGCCAACATCAGTGCTACAAGCGGCGCTATTGTGCCCAGTGGAAGGACGCAAACAACTCTTTGGAGTTCTGGCGCTGTCATGTCAATGCCAAGCCGAAACTTGGAGTGGCCGCACAGTGCACGCGGTTTGAGGGCGCGCTTTTATGAGTTTTTTTATCAGATTTCTTGAATTAATTTAGGAATTTTTAAGATCTTTTCTAATTCTAACATAACTAGGAAGTTTATTAGATAGGATTTGATTTCCAAGTTGATTTGTTAGATATGATTTAGATTCCATGTTGATTTGTTATTCCTTATTCTAGGGTTACTTGTGATTAGTATACATATGGTACATGGCTTATGTAATAGAAAAAAAAAACTTCAAATTATTTAATATATTTGTGAGAATTATTCTATTCTTTTGGTTCTTTGAAGAATTTCTAAGCTAATCCATAGTTTTCTTTGAGATTCAATTTCGACTTATCATTCAACAATACATAGTTGGGTGTGACGTCTTCTAACGCATCAATCGTCGATTGTACCGAGGTTTCTACTTCATATATATAAGTACGGGATTTAGGTGTCGTTGGTGTCCATTCAACGCAGACTTCCTTGCGCAAGCGATTGTATCAAGGTTCTCGTCTCCATATACATGAAAGGTTAAGGTGTCGTGAGCATTCCACCTTATGACTTTGCTAGAAACGATTCGGGCGATGACCATCTCACAGAAGCGTGTCGTGGAGTCTATCATAAACATACAGATTTTGATGAACTATTGAGCTGAGTAACATTATTCGATAGTTAAAACATACACCTTCTAAGACTAAGATCCAATTATGCCTAGAACTCAGTCATATGAAACCAAGACTTGTAATTCACCCTTATTAGCCTAATATTAGTGACAAATGTATGGTATGGTCATCAAAACTTGGTGTCAAGAACAACATAAGGATTTCTCGACTGTCAGGACTTGCCATAGACATAAAAAGTCAAATGGTGCCCACATAAACAACGTCCCAGTTTCTCTTAACATTGTAATTCACCAGAATGCTACAAACAGGGACGGAGCTAAGTGGAGGATTGAGGGGCCATGCCCCCCCCAAGATTTTAAAAAATTTTAAGTACTAAGGTCCACCTACTTGTTTGATTAATTTGGACTTCTTTTTAGTGGATTTTCATTGCCTTTTTTGTTGGAAAATCTCAGTTTTTCTTATTCACAATGAATGAATGGTTAACTCTGGTTCAACTCATGTGATTTTTATTTGGGCAATCATGCAATTTCTCTGAGTTGTGCTGATATAGTGGTCCAATTGTCCAAATTAGCAGGCCCTTTTCACCTATACCTTGTATTTCAATTGTTTTCTTTCTCTGACTCTGAATTGTATATATCAGTATATATATATATATATATATATATATATATATATATATATATATGCGGAAACAAATTGGGGTTTAAAATTGTTGATATGAGGAGTTATCAATTCGATCTATGTTTGTTTGTGTTATAATATGTTTTGTAATGGTGGACGAATATATATTTTTTGGCCCCCCAAGAATAAATCTTGGCTCCGTCCCTGGCTACAAACTTACAAGTTAATAATAGGGCCTCCAAAACCTTATGCTTTAAGCGGCATGCAGAGTTTCTCTACTAAATGAAACTTATGTTATCTTGAACTATTTTTAACAGTGTTAACAGCTCATTAATTGGTATAACAAGTTATAACATTCATGCAAAAGATAGATAACTATTGACATGTACAATTTAAACCATTAAAAGGAAACCCTAACATTTGAGAACCCAAATACAACCCATTTAAGTACTCATCTCCAAGTATGGAAACTCCTCGGAGACAAACATCATAATGGCGAATATATAATGTTCATAAATAATACTACCTCCATTCCATAATAATTGTCATTTTAACTTCTATGCACATGAATTAGTAAGAAACTCATTTAATACTATCATTTAATAATTAAAATTTACTACTCCTTTATTAGAAATTGAAAATTAATACAAGAGCCAAAATTTCTTGGGATAATGATAAAAGTTAGGGATAATATAGGAAAATAAATAATTTATTCTTGTAAATGACAAATAAATTAGAATAAAAGACAGTTATTATGGGAAATAGTTACATCAAAGCGAAACATTGCTATCCCGCTATCATTAAATGAGAAACATGTGAAAGAAAAACTACCAAATTTGACGAATCGAAATAGTAGAAATACGAAATTCCACCAGAAATGGCAGCAACTGCTTCAATGGGTCGAAAATTGGTGAAACTGGAATTGGATTGGCCTCGGAACGCGTGAGGAAATGCGATCGGAGCAGCTCTAGCCCGTCTTTTGAATAACGTGGCCATTTTTAGAGAGAGAAGTAACGAGGGTTTCGGTGCTAGAGAATTTTCGAGTGCTACAGTGTTAGTACATTTATTTATTTTTTAAATAGAGAAAAAAAGAAAAAGTAAGATTATTATTACTCACTAAAATAGTTGACTTTCCTAATGAATCCGTTAATTAATATTTACTCACCATAATTCAATAGTCATTTTGTATCTTATTTTTATATTTCAGCTTTAGTCATCAAAGCATTATTATTATTTGGAGAGTTGATTAGTTTTTCTAACATAAAAATAAATGGATATTATTAACCTTTTTATTGAGACACGTGTATTTGTGATTTATTTTTTGTTTATTACATGGAGAAATTCTGAATTGTTCCTCAAGCACATTACAACTTCATTATATTAGTACAAAGTGCATTGGCGACAATTTTTTTCCAATTATAAATAAAGTGACCCGACCGGATTTAGATGAAGGAATTGAAAACATAAAAGAATATGGCTTTGGGCTCAACTCAATTCTCAAGACAACAGCTTGAGTGAATATGAGAATGTTCTACATTTTCTCGAATAGTATCCAACATACCTGAAAGAGTACCACAACTAAATCATAAATTTGAAAGAATACTGAAAATACCTAAAAGAATATGATGATGATGATGATGATGATGATGATGATGATGAGGTACGCGTCATAAAGAATGATGATTCAGTTACATACGATGAATATGATGAGATATGAGTAGTAAAGATTCAGATAAATGACAAATGGTCATGAAATCTAAAAATAATTTCATGTATGAAAACTCAAGTGTGGACTTTAGTTAACCCTCCGAAAAGCTTTAAGAAAAAGTTTGGAGTAGATGACAAGGTGGATAAATCTATAATGCCAGTGGCAATGCTCAAGTTCATTCAAATTTTGCTTGCAATAGCAGCTTACTATAAATATAAATACAAGATTTGACAAATGGATGTGAAGATGTCCTTCCTCAATGAGAGATTTGAGGAGAATGTATATATGATACAGTTAGATGAATTTGTTTTAAAGGTTGTAGCAAATCAAGTAGTATGCCCTCAATCCAATCACATTGGATGTGATAGATATTTACTTTGTAATATTGTTCATTTATTAATAAAATAACTTATTTAATTAAAAAATTATTTATCCATGTTTAATTCGTTGAGTTAAATAAATGTGATAAACTCATAGTTTTGGAGCAATACTTTTAAAATCATGATGATGATCATACTAATGAGATCTAAATTCAAGATAACTCAAAAATAAAATGTTCCTAATCGTATGATCACTAATACAGGATTAGTGGATCCGGATAGATTAGTACATGTAATATACTATGTTTGCTTTGTTGAAGAGAATGATTGATCTCATAATTATTTATGTGGAGACACTAAAATAAGTATGTAAGTGTTTATTGGAGAATAAGTTTACTGAACGTGATCACTCGTTTAAAGGAACACCTCATGGAGTTCTACATGTCTGTCAATAGGAGTTCCTATAGTGATAATAGTACAAGTGATCATTAGACTTGAGATTATCATAGTACCTTGTGTTTTGTCAATTAATAATATCGCATGAGAATGCACAAAAATTTTCAATCTGATTTATACCATGTTTTTGCTTTATTACAATATGATTGTATATATGTTCTTATTTCTACAAACAAACAGTTTAGCTACACGAAGTGAATCTTGAAATTCTAAAGCAGATTTAAACTTTTCGAGGGAATATGATCCGAGTATCAATAAAAAATTACAATTTAAAGAAATTTGAGTAATTGATCGAACTTTACATTTTGCTGGTATTTAAATCGTTTATATTTCGAATGGAGCTCAAATCAACCTTTAAATCAAGTGAGTACAAATTAAATCCGAACTGTTTAGTTCATTGTACTCGGGTCACTGATCGAGCTGACACCCACTAGGCCACTGATTATATAGAGGACAAAATTTTTAATATGACATTTGTGTATCACTTATTGATTATTGATCAAATTTTGTCAATAATTACGGGTAAAAGAATGAAGACAGTAAGAATAACTGGGTAACAAATGATTTGTGAACTATACATGTACAATTATTGAACCTAAAGAAAAAAAAAATACTACAAATTTACATACACTTGATATCCATAGACTTTTTTCCATATAGCCAGCTAAAATTAATACTCCATAGGCTAATTTTTTGGAATATACAAGTCATAAGCTTAATAATATTAATATCTTTTAGATGGCTGCTTTCTGGCTACCTACCAAGAACCTCTACCATGTGCTATCTTTGTCTTGTTCCTCCTACAAGGATGAAAGTTTCAGGCAATGGTGATAAATGCGTCTTACATTATTATCTTTCTGTTTTTATTACTCGTGTATTCAACGGTAGGCAATAAACGAAACAAAAGGTGATAGGGGTACCAACAATAATAATAATGCAGATTTCCCAGAAGATTTCATGATTGGACATTTAATTGTTACATGTATAATAATTTTATTTTGTTTCTGCTTCTGTTGAATTCTTGTTTGCTATATTTGAAATTCTCGACAAAAGTGACCCAATTATTTGGGTTCTTGATATCTTTCCAAAATATATACTACCAGTTAGGAGCAATATTTTTTCAGGTATGATCAGCTCTCTAATATTTCGAAATTAGGAGAACTGATCCACTCCGCTTTGAGGGGTCATGATATTAGAGCATAAAATATGAGTTCCCGTGAAAAATAAAACAAGTGGGTTTAGGGTTTTAGTTGCCATAGAAGAAGAAATAGTGAGAAATTTTCCTTATTGCTTGACAGAATTTGCAGATAGATTAAATATAGGAGGAGTTTATAGTACTATATAAACTATATGCAGAATCACTGGCTTCAGAACTCATCAAGGATGTTTGATGGAGTCATGAAAATCTCCTTCAATAAACTAATCTGCCCCCAAGTCCATGTAGGAAATTTAAACAAGAAAAGAGCCAATTACAGGACAAGATTAAATCCATCTCTAGCTATACAAGCTTCATCTGTATTACAAATTGAAGAGAGTGGAGAATTACCCCAGCAGATTTCAGGTTCATTTGCAGCTGCAAAAAGATGCCAAATCCCTTTTGGTATCATAGGAGGAGTCTCTGTTGTGTCAACTCTAATTTTCTTGGAAAAGCTTGTTTGGTGGAGTTCAAGAAGTGCAGGGGAATCTGTTCCTTTCATTGTCTGTAGCGATCCGGCAATAAGCAAACAGTTTGCAGTTCAAGGTCCTCTCAATGGAAAAGATGGAAATACTCACTTGGATCGTTACTCGATCATCGAGAATTTGAGGCAGAAAAGAGCATTTCTTGAGCAGTCAGGCGTGCGTTGTATTGTTATGCCATGCCATATTTCTCATGTCTGGCACGAAGAGATATCACAGGGATGTTCTGTTCCTTTCCTTAATGTAGGAGATTGTGTTGCAAGGGAACTTAAGGAAGCAGGGTTTAAACCACTTGAAGCTGGGAGCAATGTCCGAATCGGGGTTCTAGCTAAAGATTTAACTTCAATGGCAGCCTTCTATAAAAACAAACTACAGAGTCAGGTATTCTTATCGTGTCATGAAAAAGTTCAAATCTTTCGGTAGATTTCCGATTAATTACTCTCTTCTGCATTTCATTATTTTCCTATTGGGTAAATAAAGGATATTATATAATGCATTAGATAGAAAGTTCCATATTTCTTTTTATTATTATGGTTGGACAGGGATTTGAGGTTGTGTTACCAGACAAGCCAACAATGGAGCATGCGGTGATTCCAGCAGTTGCAGCATTGAAAAACAAGGACATGGAAGGAGCACAAAATCTTCTAAGAATTGCAATTCAAGTCCTTCTAGTGAGGGCAGTGAACACTGTCATCCTTGCTGGTGATGAATTCCGAGGAGTTTTGCCACTGGATGATCCTCTTCTTAAGAGATGTATCGACCCCATGGATGCTTTGGCTAGGTCAACTATAACTTGGGGACGAACTTCTGATCACAATGTATATCACAATACTTTTTAGGGCGGGTACAACATAATTTACCCAATGCATAATAACTAGCAGTAGCAGTAACTAGCAGTAGCAGTATGTATAATATGTCATGTGTTGAAAGAAAATGAATCCCCTTGTTTAATCTTTGTCATAATAAACTTCAAAGTTGGGTACATGAAATGATAATCTGGTTTGTATAGTCTTCTAAAACTCTTTCAAAGTCCCTGCTCTTACAAAGGTACCACCTATAAATTAAGAACATGCTTCAGTTACTTGTTTATGCCCAGTTGCCAAGTTTAGTCTCTAAACTCTTGGACCTTTAAACCCATCCTGTGGCCAAAGTCAGGTAGGCAATCCAACTCGACCACTTCACAGGATAGATTTTTATTTATTACTATTACACATTTACCTGGCTTTGGTCGCTGCTTTCAAGCTCTTAACATTGCAAGGTGTTGCAATAGTTTGGCAGGCCATTGGTTCCATGTTCTTGATAGGATGAATTAATGGAAAATTTCTAGTGGTGGACAAGACATCAATTCAGAGAATAAAATGCTAAGATGTTGCATGATTTTATAAACTTGTAGTAGTTTATGAGTTTGCCATACTCTAAAAGTAATTTTAGGGTCTGAATCTTATAATTGTTCCAATTATGATTTTAGAGGAAAAAAGGAATAAACAGCTTATATATCAAATTACTGTCTGAAAAGGAATGCTACCATTCTTTGAATGTTTAACAAAACTCAACCTCGAACAAGGATGAAGATACCTTAAAATTAAAGAAAATGGCTAATGGGTGTGGCCCAAAAGTTGGGAAATGAGGGATTGGAGAGCACGGATGGGTGAAACTGGGTCACTTGGTTTTGGGTCTAATTTGGTTGCCTGCCAAGACCTGGTAGCTTAGGTTTATGGTGACATGGTGGAGAGGAGGTGATGGGAATGTGGTCTGGCTAGGGTTAGGGATTGGGAGAGAAAGGTGGTGAGAGTATGGTGTACAAGAGGGACAAGATACAGAAGAGGAAGAGCATGGCTCTGTATTGGTTATTTCACAAAGCAGGAGAGAGGAGGAAGTAGGTGATGAATGAGTCGGTGAGTCTAGTCTGATGCCTTAATTTGGGTCAGTCTAGCCTCAATAAGTATCAATTTATACATAGTTATTGGTTAATGTTTATATTAATTATTTTACAAATCATAATTTTTTATTTATAATAATTGCGAGTAGTATTTCCAAAACAAGGTGGAGTGGAACTTTCCAAATTTAGCCCAACTCTCAGTTTAACCCTGGAAAATATAAATCCATGCCCTATTTGATGGCCAAAAAATTGGAAACTTGAAAAAAAAAACTGACATAATAAGATTTGATTTTTGAACATAAAGTATTTCTTTAATAGTAGTGATTCAAGAAATGTTCTAGAAGAATAAGATACACCCTCCCATCAAATAAAAAGGAAAAAGATCGATTTCGATATGAGCTATAGAACAACAAAGGAAGGGTACATGATTTTTACTAGAAATAAAAAAAAAAATCTTTTGGCGGGTTTTCAGAAAAAGAAGAAAAGGAGTAGGTATCAGATAAGTATTTGACATGCCAAAAAAAAAAGGAGAATCAAGAAGTAATTGGAAAAAAGAATGAAGAACAAAATCTGAAGCCTGAGTTTTTGAACACTACCAAGTAAGTATATATACCTGCGCAGGGTAAAACATTATAACAAGATCCAAAGCCAAATCACACACAGAGAGACAAAATCATTCCCTTTATAGTCTTAAAAAAAATAACTAAAGGTAAACTCTATATTCAGTACTGCAGAAAATCCACATACAAAAGAACAGAAAATATCCTAATGTTCCATCCTATTCAGGGATACCTTGCAAAAGAAAATGAAAACCCAATTTTTGATCCAAGAATTTTCTACACAAACTTATAGGGTCCAATTCCTGAAGAAACTCGCAACTCAAGAGCCATAATCGGCCAACCATTGTGTTTGGCAATTTCTCTGGTGGCTGACAGTGGAGGAAAATGGAAAAAAGGATCCCAACTGTTGTCGGATGTTACAAGGCCTGATATGGGCTAAATACTTTGTTTATTCAATGTAGAAAAACATATAATATAGTGTGACCATCAAGCCAATCACCATAAATTCCAGTAATCTTTCTAGGGGTGAAAATGATCCCCGAGTTGATCCGAACATCTTAATGCTCAAGCTCGACTCGGATCAGAAAATTTGTGTTCAGGTTCGAATCGAATTCGAATCGATAATTTACAAAGCTCAATGAATTACTCAATACTACTCGGCTCGGAATTACTCAGCTCGTTTTCACATCGTGTAATTCGCGAGCCTTTCTATTCGAGCTCGAGTCGGAAATGGATCGAACCAAAATGATACATAAAATGAAAACTTAAAAAAACTTCAATTTCATTTATATATAAAAATACATGTTTTACAAAAATTACAATGATAAATTTACAATATTAATTTTAATATGATACAATTTCTAATAACATCATTACATTTATCCAAACTCGTACATACACATCCCCCTATTTGCAAAAAAGTTAATTGCGAAGATATCTACATAGATCTGTCAATTGTCAATTTGACAATATACCTGAAAGCTGTCCATTTATGAAGACCATGAAGAGCATGCCCTGTTGACTGAATGATAAGAGTTGGGAGTTCCCCACCACGCAAGAAGAATTCAGATGAACCAATGCCATTACTGTGAGCAGATCAGATTGAACGAGGGAGAAGACATGTTATGCCAGTTGGGTCATTGTGCTAAGCTAAAGAAGTTCGGAGACTTATATTGCCTAATTAAATATGTCAACCCAACAATAGAGTCTAGAGCTATAGATAATTTAGAGCATGTTATGTAACATCTTTCCAACATTCTTTACTTCGGTTACTTTCACTGCATTTACTCAAATGGTTATTTTTCTTTTCCTGTTTCCTTCATGTCACTGATATAGTAAAAATGCATGGGAAGTATAATGAATAAAGCAATTGCCACAATCAGTTGTTGCTTTCTGCCGTAAAATATTCTGTCTACTCTATCTCTTTGAATGACCAAATCTAAAGCAATCAGGCTATAATGTTGATATTAGATGCTTTGACGCAATTCAAAAGCAAAAGGAAACAGAAACAAGAATTCTGCAGTGGAAAAAATATCAACTAAACATTATCCTCACCTAGTTATGTACCATAGGTAGTCACTAGCACCCCTAGTGACATTAATTTGCTCCAAAAGACCAAAAAGTAATGAAGGTTGAGCTGTCATCCAAAGAAGATAAATCTTCACTATAAGTCTCTCAGGAGATCATATCAGCGTTGCTCGGTAACATTTCCATTTGTGATGTCTGAAATCCAACCTGTAATGGAGGCACAAAGTTTACATACCAAATACAAGAGAGATTTTTGATATATCAGAATTGGCATCAGAACTGAATAAAGAAGAATTCTCAAAAACAATATTTCACATACTTTGGCAGTATTAAAGATAACGTTCCTGCACTCAGACAGGATCCTGATGGACCAAACTCTTGAAGCAGACTTTGTATCATAATTTGAGAGAAAAAGCAGCACATGAGCCTGGAAAATGCCAACATTCAGTGGGAACTAATAGAAATTTGCATCTGTGACAAGCAGAGGTATTACAAGAAAGAGATAAAAACCTGTTGAAGGCTTCCTAAAGAAGTAACAGTAGGATCTGCAGAAACTAAAGCTTTCTCACACAACTTAATAGCCCTGTGAAGCTCCTTCAAATGACAATATTTTGGTTGCCTTATCAAACCTATCAAGATTAAATATAGTTATTGGACCCAGATATTAATAACAGTTTATCAACACGGTAATTGAGAACGAATAATTGCATAAGTACAAGTAATATTCTTCTTGCTCTGTCCTCCTAGCAACAAGAAACACATGAATTTAAATTTCAATTATCCAACAGTACAATGTTTTTCTGTTGACCAGCTCAAATTCATTAATGTGGTCAACATAATGTAAAGTAATGTAAGAAGAAAGAATACCTCCCAAGCAAAACAACATTCCTGTGCTGCAATGTTCTTTTTATTGTCCAAGTGTTAAATTAGATAAGCTTTCTTAAAGACCACCAATCTTCCTAAGATAGAAGATGTAAGTTATGAGTGCAATCAAGAGACAATCTTTGAGTACAAAAAGAACAGAGGAATAAATGAACATAAAAAGGGAAAGACTCTGATCTAAACCAATGAAATATAATGTTTTCATTGTATTACTACTCCACAATACAGGCACATATAGCATATTTAAGCAGAGCACATTGCACTAACAAACTAAAATCCATTGCAAATAATGATAATACTATGAATAGAAATTGCCAACACTACACGTAATCTAGTTGCATCTCAAAAATAGAGCAGATAAGGAATTTACCAGGGGTGAGGAGAACCCTTGATTGGTTTCTGACCATACTTCCTCCGTGAATACTCATCAAGAGGGGTGTATGCGAGCTTGTTCCTATACTGAATCTGATCTTCGGACTGAGATATCAGGCTTAAAACTCAGTGGCAACTCTCAACTGCTGCTTTGTTAGCTTCTTCAACTACTGCAGCACTAATAAAACAGCATAATTATCATCAAGGAAAGAAAAATAAGTAAAAGGGAGGATAACAACACACCATTCTCAAAGCCAAGTCCTCTCGACCCATTGGTTGAGCTGCAATTCTGCAAATCAATTAACCAAGGCCCAAAGTCCAAGCTTCAATCCTGCAAATATAGAAGATAGTTTAGAAACAAGTTGAAAACTTACTCATAAAAAATAAAATAAAATGTCAAAATAAAAAAAATAAGAAACTTATCTTTTTTCAGACTTTACACCAAACTAGTTTCCTTGATGGTTGTGCATTATCAACTCAAGGCTGCAACCCAAATAACTCCAAATTCAAAACTCAAGCACGGAAGCTAGTAGTTTGCCACCATTTCATAAATCAAATTCCAAACCATTTCGAGCGCAGGCGACTATCGAGGGAATAAGAGGTGTAGGCGGTACTCGAGGACCTACGAGGGGTAGACGACAATTGAGGGCCAACGAGGTGTGGGCAGTAATTGAGGGTCTACGAGGTGTAGGCGACAATCAAGGCCTACGAGGTGTAGTCGGCAATTGAGGGCCTATGAGGTGTAGACGACAATCGAGTGCCTATGAGAGATAGGCGAAAATTGAGGGCCTACGAGGTGTAGGCGAAAATCGAGGACCTACGAGGTGTAGGCGAAAATCGAGGACCTACGAGGTGTAAGCGACAATCGAGGACTTACGAGGTGTAGGCGACAATTGAGGGCCTACGAGGTGTAGGCGGCAATCGAGAGACTACGAGGTGTAGGCGGCAATCGAGAGACTACGAGGTGTAGGCGAAAATCGAGGGCCTACTAGGTGTAGGCGGCAATCGAGAGACTACGAGGTGTAGGCGAAAATCGAGGGCCTACAAGGTATAGGCGGCAATCGAGAGCCTACGAGGTGTAAGCGATAAACTCGATCCTACGAGGTGTAGGAGGAAATAGAGGGTCTACGAGGTGTAGGCGATTATCGAGGCCTACGAGGGGCGATTATCGAGGGCCTACGAGGTGTAGGCGATAATCGAGGACTAATGAGATATAGGCGACAATAGAGGCGTACGAGGTGTACGCATTAATCAAGGGCCTACGAGGTGTAGGCGGAAATAGAGCTAGTACGAGGTGTAGGCAAAAATTGAGCGCCTACGAGATGTAGGCGGAAATTGAAGGCCTACAAGGGGTAGACGGCAATCGAGGGCTTACGAGGGGTAGGCGGCAATCGAGGGACTAAGTGGGTCAGGCATCAATTGAGGGCCTACGAGGTGTAGGCGATTATCGAGGCCTACGAGGTGTAGGCGACAATCGAGGGCCTACGAGGTGTAAACGACAATAGAGGCGTACGAAGTGTACGCAGTAATCGAAGGCCTACGAGGTATAGGCGGAAATCAAGAGCCTACGAGGTGTAGGCGAAAGTAGAGCGCATACGAGGTGAAGGCGGAAATCGAACGCTTATGAGATGTAGGCGGAAATCAAGCGCCTACGAGATGTAGGCGGGGCCTACGAGGGGTAGGCGGCAATCGAGGGACTAAGTGGTGTAGGCATCAATCGAGGGACTAAGTGGTGTAAGCATCAATTGAGGGCCTACGAGGTGTAGGCATCAATCGAGGGCCTACGAGGTGTAGGCATCAATCGAGGGCCTACGAGGTGTAGACGACAATCGAGGGCCTACGAGGTGTAGACGACAATCGAGGGCCTACGAGGTGTAGGCGTCAATAGAGGCGTACAAGGTATACGCAGCAATCGAGTGCCTACGAGGTATATGCGGAAATCGAGGACCTACGAGGTGTAGGCAACAATTGAGGGCTTTAGAGGGGTAGGCGACAGTCGAGAGCCTACGAGGTGTAGGCGAAAATCGAGAGCCTACGAGGTGTAGGCGGGAATCGAAGGCCTACGAGGTGTAGGCGAAAATCGAGGACCTACGAGGTGTAGGCGAAAATCGAGGGCCTACGAAGGGGTAAGCATCAATCAAGGGCCTACGAGGTGTGGGCGATTATCGAGGCCTACAAGGTGTAGGCAAAAATCGAGGCCTACAAGGTGTAGGCGACAATAGAGGCATCTGAGGTGTCTGCTTGATGAATCGAGGGCCCTCTGAGGTATATCTGCGAAATCGAGGCGAAGGTAAAGTGAAATCGAGCACCTACGAGGGGTAGGCGGAAATCGAGCGCCTACGAGGGGTAGGCATTTATCGAGGCCTACGAGGTGTAGGCGACAATAGAGACGTACGAGGTGTACGCATCAATCGAGGGCCTACTAGATGTAGGCAGAAATCGAGGGCCTACGAGGTGTAGGCGGAAATCGACGGCCTACAAGGTGTAGACGGTAACCAAGGGCTTACGAGATGTAGGCAGTATCCGAGGGCCTACGAAGGGTAGGCGAAAATCGAGGGCGTACGAAGTGTAGGCGGCAAACGAGAGCCTACGAGGTGTAGTCGGCAATCGAGGGCCTACGAGGTGTAGTCGGCAATCGAGGGCCTACAAGGTGTAGACGACAATCGAGTGCCTATGAGAGATAGGCAAAAATCGAGGGCCTACGAGGTGTAGGCAAAAATCGAGGACCTACGAGGTGTAAGCGACAATCGATGACCTACGAGGTGTAGGCGACAATTGAGGGCCTACGAGGTGTGTAGGCCGCAATCGAGAGACTATGAGGTGTAGGCGACAATCGAGGGCCTACGAGGTGTAGGCGGAAATCGAGGGCAGGTGTAGGCGACAATTGAGGACCTACTAGGTGTAAGCGGCAATCGAGGGCCTACAAGGTATAGGCGGCAATCGAGAGCCTATGAGGTGTAAGCGATAAACTCGATCTTACGAGGTGTAGGAGGAAATAGAGGGTCTACGAGGTGTAGGCGATTATCGAGGCCTACGAGGTGTAAAGCGACATCGAGGAACTACGAGGTGTGAAAGGCGATAATAGAGGCGACGAGGTGTAAAGCGGAAATAAGGCGTGTCTGAGGTGTAGGCAAAAATCGAGCGCCTACGAGATGTAGGCGGAAATCAAGCGTCTACGAGATGTAGGCGAAAATTGAAGGCCTATAAGGGGTAGACAGCAATCGAGGGCCTACGAGGGGTAGGCGGCAATCAAGGGACTAAGTGGGGTAGGCATCAATTGAGGGCCTACGAGGTGTAGGCGATTATCGAGGCCTACGAGGTGTAGGCGACAATCGAGGGCCTACGAGGTGTAAACGACAATCGATAGCCTACGAGGTGTAGGCGACAATAGAGGCGTCTGAAGTGTCTGCTTGATGTCGAGGGCTATGATGTATAAAGTGAAATCAAGAGCCTACGAGGTGTAAAGCGAAAATAGAAGCCTTATCTGATGTGTAAAGCGGAAATCAGCCTTTATGAGATGTAAAGGAAAATCGAAAGTGCCTACAAGATGTAGGCGGGGCCTACGAGGGGTAGGCGGCAATCGAGGGACTAAGTGGTGTAGGCATCAATCGAGGGACTACGAGGTGTAGGCATCAATTGAGGGCCTACGAGGTGTAGGCGACAATCGAGGGCCTACGAGGTGTAAACGACAATCGAGGGCCTACGAGTAGGGGTGTACATCGGTAAAAAACCGGACCGAATCCGAGAAGCACCAACATAGAATCAAAATAGAATCCGGTTAAATCGGTATCTACCGAATCGATTAATGGGTTGATGGGATTGATAATTGTTTTTACCTTGTTAAAACCGGGCACAATTTTTAAATCAAAACTCACCAAATTTAATCCAAAACCGCCCAAGAAGAGTCACTAAGCCAAAATTCGCCCAAGGTCAGCGTAACTCAGACAAGGCCATATTCTTTGAGCCAAAATTGCCTAATAAAAATAAAAGACTTAGATGTCTTTTTAAAAGGAAAACTTCCTTAGACTTTTATAAAGAAACCCATGTGGGACTTAGCTATTAAGAACTCACTTGGTTGTATTTTTATAAGGAAAACTTCCTTAGACTTTTATAAAATAACCAATGTGGGACTTGACTATTAAGGTCTCACTTGTAGTTTTTTTATAGGAAAACTTCTTTAGACTTTTATAAAATAACCAATGTGGGACTTGACTATTAAGGTCTCACTTGTAGTTTTTTTATAGGAAAACTTCACTTGTAATTTTTTTATAGGAAAATTTATGTGGGACTTGCAAACAACCATATTCTATCCAATTAATTAAGACTTTTATTCTAACTTAGGAGCAAATCTTTCCCAACTTATTGATAAATACTTTAGTTTATCTAATTTCTTTTACTTTTACCAATTTAATCAATATAGAACTTCTAAACCACCAACTATTAATGTATTTAAGTTTATCTAATTTCTTTTACTTTTACCAATTTAATCAATATAAAACTTGGAAACCACCAACTATTAATAGTTGATAGTGTTTTTATAAAGCAAAACTTCCTTGGACTTTCCAATGTGGGACTTGACTATTAAGGTCTCACTTGATAGTCAAAGCATTAACTACTAAGGTTTCATTTTATAACAAAAGTGGGACTTGGCTATTAAAGTTTTTTTATAAAAAAAACTTCCTTAGACTTTTAAAAGTGAATCAATGTGGGACTTAACTATTAAGGTTTTACTTTGAAGTCTTTTTATACGGAAAACTTCCTTAGACTTTTACAAGTTAATCGATGTAGGCTACGAGGTGTAGGCGTCAATAGAGGCGTACAAGGTATACGCAGCAATCGAGTGCCTACGAGGTATATGCGGAAATCGAGGGCCTACGAGGTGTAGGCAACAATCGAGGGCTTTAGAGGGGTAGGCGACAGTCGAAGGCCTACGAGGTGTAGGCGAAAATTGAGAGCGTACGAGGTGTAGGCGAAAATCGAGGACCAACGAGGTGTAGGCGGAAATCGAGGGCCTACGAAAGGGTAGGCATCAATCAAGGGCCTACGAGGTGTAGACGATTATCAAGGCCTACAAGGTGTAGGCGAAAATCAAGGCCTACAAGGTGTAGGCGACAATAGAGGCGTACGAGGTGTACGCAGTTATCGAGGGCCTACGAGGTATATGCAAAAATCGAGGGCCTACGAGGTATATGCGGAAATCGAGGGCCTACGAGGGGTAGGCGGAAATCGAGCGCCTACGAGGTGTAAGCATTTATCGAGGGCTACAAGGTGTAGGCGACAATCGAGGGCCTACGAGGTGTAGGCGACAATAGAGGCGTACGAGGTGTACGCAACAAACGAGGGCCTACGAGATGTAGGCGGAAATAGAGGGCCTACGAGGTGTAGGCGGAAATCGACGACCTACAAGGTCTAGACGGTAACCAAGGGCTTACGAGATGTAGGCAGTATCTGAGAGCCTACGAAGGGTAGGCAAAAATCGAGGGCGTACGAATTGTAGGCGGCAAACGAGAGCCTACGAGGTGTAGGCGGCAATTGAGGGCCTACGAGTTGTAGGCGACAATCGAGGGCCTACAAGGTGCAGGCAGAAATCGAGGGCCTACGAGGTATAGGCAGAAATCTTCGTCTGCGAGGTGTAGGTAATAATCCAGGTCTCTGAGTTGTCAGAAGCGGTGATCGAGGGCCAACTAGGTGTAGGCGTGATCGATAGCTTCACGAGTGTGTAAGTGAGCAATCGAGGGCCTCTGAGGTGTTCAAGAATCGAGAGCCTACGAGGTGTAGGCGACAATAGAGGCGTATGAGGTGTACGCAACAATCAAGTGCGTACGAGGTGTAGGCGGAAATCGAGGGCCTACGAGGGTAGGCATTAATCGAGGGCCTACGAGGTGTAAGCGATTATCGAGACCTACAAGGTGCAGGCGACAATCGAGGCTTACGAGGTATAGGTGACAATCGAGGGCCTAGAGGTGCAGGCGACAATAGAGGCGTACGAGGTGTACGCAGTAATCGAGGGCCTACCAGGTGTATGCAGAAATCGAGGGCCTACGAGGTGTTGGCGGAAATCGACGACATACGAGGTGTAGACGATAATCGAAGGCCTACGAGGTGTAGGCAATAATCGAGGGCCTACGAGGTGTAGGCGGTAATCGATAGCGTACGAAGTGTAGGCGGCAAACTAGGGCCTACGAGGAGTAGGCGGCAATCGAGGGGGCCTACGAGGTGTAGGCGGAAATCGAGGGTCTACGAGGTGTAGGCGATAATCGATGCCTACTCCTAATAGGCGGCAATCGAGGGCCTACTAGATGTAGGCGGAAATCGAGGGCTTACTAGGTGTTGGTGGCAATCGAGAGCCTACTAGGTGTAGGCAGCAATCGAGGGCCTACGAGGTGTAGGAGAGAATCGAGGGTCTACGAGGTGTAGGCGATTATCGAGGGTCTACGAGGTGTAGGCGATTATCGAGGCCTACGAGGTGTAGGCGACAATCGAGGCCTACGAGGTGTAGGCGATAATAGAGGCGTACGAGGTGTACACAGTAATCGAGGGCCTACGAGGTGTAGGCGAAAATCGAGCGCCTACAAGATGTAGGCAGATATCAAGCGCCTACGAGATGTAGGCAGAAATCGAGCGCCTACGAGTTGTAGGCGAAAATCGAAGGCCTACATTGGATAGGCGGCAATCAAGGTCCTACGAGGGGTAGGCAACAATCGAGGGACTAAATGGTGTAGGCATCAATTGAGGGCCTACGAGGTGTAGGCGATTATCGAGGCCTATGAGGTGTAAGCGACAATCAAGGGCCTACAAGATGTAGGCGACAATCGAGGGCCTACGAGGTGTAGGCGACAATCAAGAGCCTACGAGGTGTACACAGTAATCGAGGGCTTACGAGGTGTAGGCGGAAATCGAGGGCCTACGAGATGTAGGCGAAAATCGAGGGCCTACGAGGGATAGGCGGCAATCGAGGGATTAAGTGGTGTAGGCATCAATTGAGGGCCTACGAGGTGTAGGCGATTATCGAGGCCTACGAGGTGTAGGCGACAATAGAGGCGTATGAGGGTGTCGTAGAAGATGCAGAGGCCTACGAGTTGTAGCAAAATCGAATCGGCCTACGAGATGTAGGAATTGAGCCTTCTACAAGATGTAGGCGGAAATCGAGGTGTAGGCGGAAATCGAAGGCCTTCAAAGGGTAGGCGGCAATCGAGGGCCTACGAGGGTATGCGTCAATCGAGGGACTAAGTGGTGTAGGCATCAATTGAGGGCCTACGAGGTGCAGGCGATTATCGAGGCCTACGAGGTGTAGGCGACAATAAAGGGCCTAAAAGATGTAGGCGACAATCGAGAGCCTACGAGGTGTAGACGACAATAGAGGCGTATGAGGTGTACGCGGAAATCGAGTGCCTACGAGGTGTATGCGGAAATCGAGTGCCTACGAGGTGTACGCGGAAATCGAGGGACTACGAGGTGTAGGCGGAAATCGAGGGTTTTTGAGGGATAGGCGACAGTCGCTGGTCTACGAGGTGTAGTCGTCAAGGGCCTACGATGTGCAGGCGAAAATCGAGGGCCTACGATGTGTAGGCGAAAATTGAGGGCCGACGAGGTGTAGGCATCAATCGAGGGCCTACGAGGTACACAGTAATCGAGGGCCTAAGATGTACACAGTAATCGAGGACTACGAGGTGTATGCGGTAATCGAGGGCCTATGAGGTGTATGCGAAAATCGAGTGCCTACGAGGTGTAGGCGAAAATCGAGGACCTACGAGGGGTAGGCGGAAATCGAGGGCCTACGAGTGGTAGGTGACAATCGAAGGCCTACGAGGTGTAAGCGATTATCGAGGCTAGGTGTAAGCGATTATCGAGGCCTACGAGGTGTTGGCGACAATCGAGGGCATACGACGTGTAAGCGACAATAGAGGCGTACACAACAATCGATGGCCAACGAGGTGTAGACGGAAATCGACAGCCTACGATGTGTAGGCGGAAATCGAGGGCCTACGAATTGTAGGCGAAAATCGAACGCGTACGAGGGGTAGGCGCCAATCGAGGGCCTATAAAGGGTAGGCGACAATTGAGGGCCTACAAGGGGTAAGCATCAATCGAGGTCCTACGAGGTGTAGGCGATTATCGAGGCCTACGAGTTGTAGGCGACAATCGAGGCCTATGAGGTGTAGTCGACAATCGAGGCCTACGAGGTGTAGTCGACAATCGAGGGCGTACGAGGTGTAGGTGGAAATCGAGAGCCTACGATGTGTTGGCGGAAATCGAAGGCCTACGAGGTGTAGGCGGAAATCGAGGGCCTACGATGTGTAGACAGAAATCGAGAGACTACGAGGTGTTGACGGTAATCGAGGGCTTACGAGGTGTAGATGGTAATCGAGGGTCTACGAAGTGTAGACGGCAAACGAGAGCCTACGAAGTGTAGGAGGCAAACGAGGGCCTACGAGTTGTAGGCGACAATCGAGGGCCTACGAGTTGTAGGCGACAATCGAGGGCCTACAAGTTGTAAGTGGCAATCGAGGCCCTACGAGGTGTCTGCGAAAATCGAGGGTCTGCGAGGTGTAGGTGGCAATCGAGGGCCTACAAGTTGTAGGCGGCAATCGAGGGCCGACGAGGTGTAAGCGACAAACTAGATCCAACAAGGTGTAGGCAAAATTCGAAGGCCTACGAGGTGTAGGTGATTATCGAGGCCTACGAGGTGTAGGTGACAATCGAGCCCTATAAGGTGTAGGCGACAATCGAGGCGTACGAGATGTACGCAGTAATCGAGGGCCTACGAGGTGTAGGCGGAAATCGAGAGCCTACGAGGTTTAGGCAAAAATCAAGGGCCTACGAGATGTAGGTGAAAATCGAGGGCCTACAAAATGTAGGCGGAAATCGAGGACCTACGAGATGTAGGCGGAAATCGAGCGCCTATGAGGTGTAGGCGGCAATCGAGGGACTAAGTGGTGTAGGCATCAATTGAGGGCCTACGAAGTGTAAGCGACAATCGAGGCGTACGAGATGTACGCAGCAATCGAGTGCTTATGAGGTGTAGGCAGAAATCGAGAGCCTATGAGGTGTAGGCGACAACCAAGAGCTTGTGAGGGGTAGGCCACAGTCGAGGGCCTACGAGATGTAGGTGCAAATCTAGGGCCTACGAGGTGTAGGCGGAAGGCGGAAATCGAGGGCCTACAAAGGGTAGGCATCAATCGAGGGCCTACGAGGTGTAAACGATTATCAAGGCCTACAAGGTGTAGGCGACAATCGAGGGCAACAAGGTGTAGGCGACAATCGAGGGCCTACGAGGTGTAGGCGACAATAGAAGTGTACGAGGTGTACGCAGTAATCGAGGGCCTACAAGTTGTAGGCGGCAATCGAGGGCCTACAAGGTGTAGGCGAAAATCGAGAGTCTGCGAGTTGTGTGCAATAATCAAGGGTCTACAAGTTGTAGGCGGCAATCGAGGGCCTACTAGGAGTAGGAGGCAATTGAGGGCCTACTAGGTGTAGGCGGCAATCGAAGGCCTACGAGGTGTAAGCGACAACTATAGCCTACGAGGTGTAAGCGGGAATCGAGGGCCAACGAGGTGTAGGCAATTATCGAGGCCTACGAGATGTAGGCGACAATAGAGGCGTACGATGTGTACGCAGCAATCGAGGGGCTACGAGGTGTAGGCGATTATCGAGGCCAACAAGGTGTAGGCGACAATCGAGGGCCTACGAGGTGTAGACGATAATAGAGGCGTAAGAGGTGTACGCAGTAATTGAGGGCCTACGAGAGGTAGGCAGCAATCGAGGGCCTACGAGAGGTGGTAAAGAATCTATGCCTCACGAAACAGAAAAGAATCGAGGGCTCTGAAGAGAGAGGCGGCAATCGAGGGCTCTGAGGTATAAAGTGGCAATCGAGGGCCTACGAGGTATAGGCAAGAAATGAGGGCCTACAAGGTGTAGGCGACTATCGAGGCCTACAAGGTGTAGGCGACAATCAAGGTGTAGGCGGCAACCAAGCAGTAGGCGGTAAACGAGGGTCTACAAGTAGTAGACGACAAAAGAGGACCTAAGAGCGGTAGGCTAGCGATAGGCGGGTAACAAGGGCCTACTAGCGGTAGGCGGACGACGAGGGCCTGTGAGCGGTAAGTGACGAACAATGGCCTACGAATAGTAGACAAAATGTGGGTCTACGAGGGCTAGGCGACAAACAAGGTCCTATATAGTGTGTAGGCAACGAGCGTGGGCCAACGAGGAGTAGGCCGCAAACATTAGCCTACAAGGGGTAAGTCGCCGATGACTAAGGGCCAACAAGGGATAGGCGACCGACAAGTACCTACAAGGGTAGGCGACAAGAACCTACATACGAGGACCTACAAGGGTAGGAAACCGACGATGGCCTACTAGAGTAGGCGACCAACGATAGCCTATGAGCGGTAGACGGTGAACGAGGTTCTAGGAGGGGTAAGCGGCGAGTAAGGGCCTATGAGGTGTAGTCGGCAAACGTAACCCTACGAGAAGTAGTCGACCAACGAGGGCTTGCGAGGGATAAACGGGAAAGGGGTGAGGGCCTACAAAGAGTAGGTGCCAATCAAGAGCCTAAAAGTAGTAGGCAGCATTCGAGGGCGTGTAGGCGGCCATGCGCCTACGAGGTGAAGGCGGTCGACATGGGCCTAGATTTAGTTGTATCATAACAAAATAATGTAAACAAATAAGGGAGCCATAAAGTAATACCCGTACATAATTAGCACAATACAATTAGATATTGGTTGCTGGCAAGGAAAACGTTAGCAGTTCACTCTCAATGTTCGAGTGAGAGACATTGCTAGTATAGAAACTAGCATTCAGGACCTGCTTACACACGCCAAAGAAGAGCTTGCAGCTTTTCATCAAAGATATGTTTATGTAGTTCGCGGGAATTTCATTTAGTTTGTATTTATGCAGGTTATTAACTTGAAAGTTCGAGCCAGATTTGGACGATTATGATTTCTCTAGTGCTATTGTCCGTGCGTTGTAGAATTTTTTTACTTTTGCAAACAGATATGGAAAATAATAATTACATTCTAATAGTTCCAGCATATAAAATGGGAAATTAAATCAATGCATGAAAATTCTCTGTTAGAAGAATGCTTTCTTGTACGAAAATTCTCTGTTTTACTAAGAAAGCTAATCCCTATAATGAAGTTTAAAATTTTATATATGTCACACATCCACAGTAGGTGTTTACTTTGAAATTATATACAAAATCTTTATCCTCACAAACCAAATTAAACTGGAGTTTAAATCAACACTTTCATGCCCAGTACAGAAACTAGCATTCAGGACCTGCTTACACACGCCAAAGAAGAGCTTGCAGCTTTTCATCAAAGATATGTTTATGTAGTTCGCGGGAATTTCATTTAGTTTGTATTTATGCAGGTTATTAACTTGAAAGTTCGAGCCAGATTTGGATGATTATGATTTCTCTAGTGCTATTGTCCGTGCGTTGTAGAATTTTTTTACTTTTGCAAACAGATATGGAAAATAATAATTACATTCTAATAGTTCAAGCATATAAAATGGGAAATTAAATCAATGCGTGAAAATTCTGTTAGAAGAATGCTTTCTTGTACTAAAATTCTCTGTTTTACTAAGAAAGCTAATCCCTATAATTAAGTTTAAAAATTCAAATATGTCACACATCCACAGCAGGTGTTTACTTCGAAATTATATACAAAATCTTTATCATCTAAAAATAGATAAATTCACAAACCAAATTAAAGTGGAGTTTAAATCAACACTTACATGCCCAGTATCAGTAAGATCGCCCATAACCAGCTGGTCGACCAAATAGACTATATAATCGTCCGAATTGGAACCCAAACAAATCACCCAATTCGGAGTCGAATCGAAAGTGGGTGAGTGGGTCGGTTGATTCTTGGTTGTGGATCCAATTCGGTTGCCTACAAAAACGTCGAATTTGAGGTTTATGGGCGTGGAGGAGACGGTGAGGCATGGCTAGGGTTTAAGAATGGGAACATAGAGAGATACTATTGTGGAAGGAGCTATTGAATCTTGGCGTAAATAAAGTCTTAATCGAATTTGAGATTTATGGGCGTGGAGGAGACGGTTAGGCCTGGCTAGGGTTTAAGAATGGGAACATAGAGAGATATTGTGGACGGTTTGTTTATGAAGAAGAGGGAATGAGCCATCGAATCTTGGCGTAAATAAAGTTTTCATCGAATCTTGGCTTAAATAAAGTCTTAATCGAATCTTGGCCTTGGTGGTCACGTAAAAGTGGTAGTTACGTATTATGAGAGATTCAATCCCAATATTTTTCGGATTGAGCGCAAATAACTTTTTAAGATTTTTTTAATTTTACTCTTCTTATTAATTACTCATTTTCGTATACCAAAAAAAAAATTCAAACAAAAGAAAATAAATGGGAATCGATATTTTTAAATCATTTTTTAAATATTTTCACACGTATGACTCACATATTAGTTAATAAAAAATTGACACATAAGCTAATATGTGGGTCCTACGTGTGGAAATATCAAAAAATAATGTGAAAGAACAATGTTACTATCACATAAAAAGCCTCATATAATGTTCACATACACATATCACTTTGACGTACATGGGGCCACAAATATCGTATGTGTGTATGCCAGATTACGATTATATGTTTTTTATGTGATAAGTAGTATTATTTAAAGGGATAAATATATTTTTGATGCACTTGTCTTTCAGGACCCACTTTACAAGTTGGTACCCAAAGTGAAAAAACTTACAAAATGGTTATTGTACTCGAAAATTATTCAGATCTGGTGCTTGTACTTTACAATTTTAAAATAATCGTTAAATTGATTAACGTAGTAGATGAAAAATTACGATGTGGCTTCCTCGGTAGCGTGGATAATAATATGTATATGGCCTTAGACACATCGATATTGAGGGAATAATACTTCTCGCGTGACATAAGGGTTGGGGAGAAAGATTAAACGCGAGAGACAATCTGAGAGAGAGAAGAGCTTGAAGTCGATCTCATCCAGAGATTCAGATATTCAAGCCTTCTGATCGATTCTACCGATTTATATATCCCCAAATTTGTTCGACAACAAAAGTTAGCACTCAAACCCTTATTTTTGATTCGTGTGTTCCATTTTAAGTAAGCACCCAAACCCTTATTTCGAGTGTTAAAAGATTTGTTCAGCGTGCCTAGATTTTGAACTTAATCTTTGTTTATGCTTACTTTATGTGGTTAATGCCCACCTTGTTGGATGTTTGTGGTCGTTTTCCCCAAAATTTGTTCTCTTGGTGTTGAATTAATGATATGTGTTGAATCTACAAATAAGAACACCTCTTGTGCTCTTGTGCTCTGTATCACTGTTCATTGCTTAGTCTATGTTATTTTTTATTTTTTTTATAGTGATAGATATGATTTCATTAATTGTGCACTATGGTGGAGAGTTTGTCCTTTGAGCCCAGTAACACTTATGTAGGAGGGTTGAAAAAGGTTGTCCCTAGTGATCCGATTTCTTGTACCACTACTGCGTATAAATGAACAAATGGCTCATATGTTAAGGTACCATACTCTCGCTTACGATTTTCTTTAAATATGGTGAAGGTTTAGATTAATTCATGATGATGATTCGATTAGAGATTTAATTAAAGCTCTGCAATAGATATAGCTTGTAGAAGTTTTGTGGATCATAAACTTGACGCGAGGATCACCGATTATCTCGAAGAACGCGTTGATCTACTTAGTAAGCTCGTAGAAAATGAAAATGAGGAGAACAATGGGGTGAATCACAGGGGAACAATCTTGTGGATGGTGACTTCACTAGTGATGAAAGTTTCGAGGACTCACGATCTTTGACTTGGTGGTGATGATGAACAATTAAGCGATGATGAAGAGTACAAAAATGCAAGATCAAAATTTAAGGAGTATACTAAACAAATGAAAGAGGTTGGAGATCCGATGATCTTTGGTGGTATTGAGTTGCAAGAGGTGGGAGAAAAGGAGAAATTTGAAAATGAGACTAATGTATGCAGAATGAGTACGGGAAGATGAGACTTATCTACACTCGTACACACACGACAATGTTCAAAGAACAACCCGTTGCAAATTTTGATGATGATGGAAGAGATACAGATGATACTGATAAGGAGTGGTCACCTAGTGAATATGAAGATTCAGATCAGTTGAGGTCTATGGATGAAGAGAGTGAAGATGTTGAAGAAGTAGATCAACCAGATAGGCTAAGTAGGAAAAAGAATGTGGAAAGAGTAATGATAACATTTGACCCCCTGACCAAGAGGAAAGATATTGACTTCTGTGTTGGAATGATGCTTAGTGGACCTCGTGAATTCAGAGAGGCTATTAGAGGATATTGTTTGGGAAAAGGAAAAGATGTAAGGTACCTTAGAAATACTGGGAAAAAGTTTTAGCTCAAGTGTAAAAACCCAAAATGTCATTGGAAGTTGTTTGTAAGCAAAATGGATGGCTCCTCTGAGACACTGCAGGTTAAGACATACCAGAAAAAACATACTTGTAGCAGGGCTTTCAAAAAGCGAGAAAGGATCGGTCAAATTCATGGGTGAGTTTTATGGCAATGAATTAGAGAAAAATCCTCGATTGGAAGTTAAAAGACATGCAAGATGAGATCGAGAGGAAGTTTCAGGTTGGACATTACTCTTTGCAAATGTTCTAGGATTAAAAGCGGGGCTTTAAGCAATGTATGGGATTTACTAGTGGAACACTATGAAAAATTTGGGATTATGCCCTTTGAATTGATCAAGTCCAACAAGAACAATACAATTGATGTTCTTTCACTGAAGCAATCCTACGGATCGGCCTTTACTTTACGCAGAGGTTCTATGTATGTCTTCATGCTTTGAAAAGGGGTTGGCTTGAGGGATGTAGACCCATAATTGGCCTAGATGGATGTTTCCTTAAAGCTGGCATTGGGGGACAACCGATCTCGGTAGTGGGTAGAGATGGGGAACAATCAAATGTATCATTGCATGGGCTATTGTGAGACCCGAAAACACCGATAGTTGGAGATGGTTTCTAAAATTGTTGGTTGAAGACACGGAGGAGGTGATGGGTGCAGGTGGACGGTGGTCGGTGATCAACAAAAGGGTTAAAAGTTCTTATCGATGAACTTCTTCCTTTTCTTTGAACATAGGAATTGTTCAAGACACATATACTGCAAATTTCGGAAAAAGTTCTCATCTTTAGCATTAAGGAAGGCTTTTTAAACATCGATGTCAACATATGACGGGTCGATTTCAAGAGAAACATGAAAGAGGTGAATAGACTCAACAAGGATGCACATGATAAACTTCAAGAACTAAATCCTAAGGTATGGAGCAAGGCTTTTTTAAGGCGTATGCAAATCGGATGTGGTGGAGAATAACATATCGAGAATGCTTTAATGCTTGGATTGTGATAGCAAGATGGATGAATTGTATTGATATGTTAGAAGAAATAAGGAGCCAAGTTATGATTAGGCTCCACACTAAAAGGGGATGCAATGAAGAAGTCGGTGATAGTATATGTCCTAGGATCGAAAAAAGCTTGATAAAGCTATTGATGAGTCCAGGAATTGTTCAAATTACGTGGGGTGGGGGAATCGGCCAAAGTTAAGATGAGAGGAGACACATATGTTGTTAACATTGACGGAAGACATGACTTGCGAGAAAGTGGGATTTGTGAGGATTCCATGTGCTCATGCAATTTCAAAGAATATATTTCGGGGAGGAAGAACACAAACTTATCTTGCTCATTGGTACAAGAAGGAAACATACCTAAAAGCCTACACACACATGTTAGAGGTTATAAGCAGTTTTTGGGGTGAAACAAGTTTTCAGAAGATGTTACCTCCTCCAATATGCAATAAAGTCAAGGGAAGACCTAAGAACATGAGAAGGAAAGAAGGATGGGATAATCCAAAAAATCCTACAAGGATAACAAGAAAGGGAAGGAAAATGCATTGCTCAAAATGTAGAAAGGCAGAACGCTGATAAGGGTAAGTATCTCATCCCGCCATCGATGGCAAAACAGATGAACTTCAGTCAAGCAATGTAAGTATTATAGCATGTTACATTAGTTTTACTTCCACAATTTTGTTTACGTGAGTTAAATATTATTGTTTCTCTTTTTGTCGAAAGAAGTGGCGGCGATTCAAGAGGAAAAGTTGACCGCATCAATTTTTCAAAAAATAATTATCAGAATAACGACATGGTGCGATACGGTAATTCAAACAAGGTATTGTTATATCAATCAATTTCAATTATCTTGACACTTCTCAATCAATTCACTAAACTCTAAGTGACACTTCTTTTCTTTACTTCTCAACCAAAGTTGCAAGTTAAGAGGATAAAGACCATGTTAAAGTATTACAGGCGATGTGGCGCCCCAAAATAGGTCCATTCCATCCAACCCATTCGAAAGTCGCCAAATACATGGTATAGAAATAACAACAACTTTATTATTACAACATATAAACTGTGAGTTTAAATACAGATATTGCTATCTAGACAATATCCACATGCAAATAAATCCCCATCATAATTATTGATACATTATTTTACAAAAATGGTGAGGACTACTAAAACCTTCATTCCATACCCCGACTAGTACTCGCTACATTCTCGCCTCCTGAGAAGAAAAATGGAACAAAAAGGAAAAGGGTGAGCTCAACTAGCCCAGTAAAGAATATTATGACTAAGATAATATACAACAAATTATCGTTAGTCTTCAACAGAGAAAATCTAATAGAATACTGATAGACAACTGGGCTTTTAAATCAATCTTCGCGATTGGAAATAATAATTCATTAGAAGAGTTAAGTAGAGAATACAAACTACATCTTCTATATATGAATTTAAAAGTTCATCGTCGATATTTTATCCTTGTAACATCAATCAATATATATCCGGAATCAAATATTCATCTTTGCACTCTGTGCCAAAGATATTCATCATTAGTCATGTTCATCTAAACACTGCTCATCTTTGCACTACTGGCCAAAGATATTAATCGAGAGGTCGTGTTCATCTCAACACTGCTCATCTTGCACTACTACGCCAAAGATATTCATCAAGAAATCATTCATCTTTTTACTACTAAAGCCAAAGATATTCAAGAATATCATCATTTAGGGTGAGGATGATGAAAAATATTTTAAAGGAAATGAATCCGGTGAAGCAAAAGAACAAATATTAAGGATTAGATTATTTTAAACAATCCAAGTTCAAAAATACTTCATAAGTAATCGAAAGTGGAGTAAAATTCAAGAATGATCAAAACATGGATACAATCAAAGCTAGTATCCATAATAGATATTTTGGACAAAAAGAAGAAATTTCATTTTTTTGGTGAATAGTGTCAGATTCGTGAATAGTGCCAGTACACGTGAATAATAACTCAGACACCAAAAGATAGAAATTTCACAAAAAAAACATCTTCACGCCTCGAAATAGTACTCGTGAATAAGTAACTCATGAATAGTAACTTCGTGAATAGTAACTCATGAATAGTAACTCCAGACATGAAAAAATTCCAAATTTGATAAAAAGTTCCAACCAATATTTCAAAGATAATGATATTGAAGAAAATAATATCATTTGAAAAGAAAATAACATCCCTTACCTCGAAAGACAAGATTTAAATAAACACAGGATATAAAGCATGACTTGAACTCAGACCGTATAGCAATACTCAAAGTATACTCAAAATACTCACAAGAATACACTCGATAATATAGAGAGAAAACTTGATTTACGGTGTGATTTTCAATTCTAACCTAAACACCCTATTTATAGGAAATTGCTTAGAACACCAAAGCAGAAAATTAAATATAATATTAATATAATTATACAAATTTTCCTTAGCCCACCTTTTGGTCAAAAACACCAGCCACACATGTTAATGATCCAAAAAAAATACAAAAAACGTTTTTCTAACAAAAATAATTTAAACTCAAAATCAATTCACACCCGATATATCAAACTTCAATAATTCACAATAAATAGCTCTTTTATCAGAAAATTGAATCTCATGACTTTTTATAGGAAATTCAATTCTCTACAACTTTGCAGAAGAAAGTTTTTCCAAATTCTAAACAGAAATTAACCAAAATCCACAAACAGGCGATTTTACAATTTATAATCAAATTTCTATTCAATAATTGTGTCCACCAACACACAAAATATGTGTTAAACATTTAATGCCACAAAATACTCTTCCTCCTCATATACTCACATATCCCACATTCATTATAAAAATATCATAGTTAATATATTATTAAAATAATATATTTAAATGAATTATTTTATCGAGAAAAAGATAAAATATTAATTTTCAACAATTGTCATTTTAAAATTTTCTCTATCTATATCCACATAAAATCAATATTTTCCTCATCATATAAATCAATAATTAATTATTCACAAATAATATTACAGAATCACAAGATCTTGGCAACGGTAGCCGCTCCCAAGAAAGAGGGGTTTTCGATAAGAAATTCTCCTTCTTGGTGGCGTTGATTAGGTGACCAAACCTCTCCTTAGATGAACTTTCTAGACATTTCCAATAATGTTATCTAATAATATTATTAGGATAATATTTATTGCTTCGATAATGGAAAATACCGTGTAATGACAATTTATTGAAGCAAGCGATAATATAAAATATCAATGCAAAGAATTATTGAATCAATAAAATAAAATAATCGAGCAATAATTATTGTAACAATTATTGAGTAGTGCCTTCTTACGTAAGAATCAATAATTGGTGCAATACTGGTATACTTCTTCGTTCAACAACGCGCAGTATTAGGTGTGTTTTAACCGGGTATTCCATGAAGATAATTGATGAATAACTACGCTTAGTTATTTATAAACAACTTATATTTGTCGTTTTCTTCATCCAATCGCTTTCCGTTATGGGGCCCACAAAACCTGCGCTACGTAAATGCATCTTAATAATCCCGACGAAGACGAATATTCCACCACCAAACGAATATTCCAAGACGATAATGAATATTTTATAACCACTGCTTATTCGAAATATTTGCGTGATTTTACCCATAACTATCCACATTAATCAAATCAACCCTTACTATTTCAAAATAATAAATAGAGGAAAATAAATTTCATTTATTAATAATTTGGGGTCTTACAACCTCCACTCCTTATGAAATTTCGTCCTCGAAATTGACGACGACGTACACAGTGTTTGAAAAGATGAGAATACCTCGCTTTCATTTCCGTTTTCAACTCCCGTGTCATTTCCTCAATAGCATGGTTTCTCCACAAAACTTTAACTTGTGGTATAACCCCGACACAGGACATGTTCTTTCCTATCCAAGATCTTGACAGTACCTCCTCGTATGTTAAGTCTTGGCTATCTCGTCCTGGATTCTAACTCAATGAGCGTGGTTGGTCATCCACATATTTACGTAACATCGACACGTGAAAAGCGTTATGAACACGCGTCATACTTGGCGGTAAAAGCGAGTCTATAGGCCACGTTCTATTCGATGAGAATTTCAAATGGATTAATAAATCGAAGGTTTGAGTTTTCCTCACCTCACCGATTCTCGCTTTTGAAATAACAACTTCTTGCACCTCCTTCTTCAAATTCATCACTCCGGTGTGAAGCTTGAGCGACTTTAACTTTATCGATTAAAGTCGATTATACTCGTATATCATCACGTGGGTGCCTAGAGTTTTCATCTCCATCTCTATTATTTGTAAATTATAATGAAATGAGTCTTTGACAATATCGTACTCAGATTTTTGTATACGATCTTCTACTCAACACGCCGCCTACCACGTTGGCTTTTTCAGAGGATGGCATGGTGAAACATGTTTGAAATAAGTCTCTCTTGAGTTCTTGAGCTCTTCCCACATTCCTTGCTCCATTCGAATTTTGTATCTCTACGAGTCATTTGCGTTAATGGAATAGCGATTCGAGAATATCCTTCAACGAATCTCCGATAATAACCAACTAAGCCTAGAAAGCTACGTATTTCGATTCTCGACTTAGGTTGTTCTCAATCGTGACTCATATCCCAACCTTGGATAAGACGTTACAATGACACCTATCGATTTACTATCGCGACGAATATGGTGTCCCCTACGGAGAGTTTGGCTTGGTGCATTCCACAAAGGAAGTCACCAGATAAAGGCTCGGTACCAAATTTATAGTTGAATTTTTAACTCACGAAGTTCAATAGAGCCACTCGATATGAGATTTTAGAAATGAGTTTTGTCTGGGGTTCAAAGTCGATACAAAATTTAATATCGAGCTTTGGGGAGTAAGCCAAGAAATTCTTCAGAAATACGTCGGGAAAAATCAATAACAACAGGAATATTATTCAAATCGGCGTGTCTTTATTCAAATCCATAATATGGACTAAGAAAACTTGACATCCGTAATAAACGAATGACTTCATGGCTTGATATGAAAATGTTTGACTACAATGGTTTGATTGCTTAGAATTGAATAACAGTCAGATAGGAATATGAAAACTAACAACCTTACGAAAGTAATCAATTTCGACATGATGAGTAGTTAACCTTAAAATCACATCAAAAGCAAATATCTCTATAGAAATAAGGTTACTGTGGTAATGTGATAGTGCCAAACTGAATCAAGCAAGATTTCTAAACAACGGATGTAATGAAAGTTTCTCTAACTGAGTCTCCATAAATAGGTCAAAGTCTAATTTCTCCGTAGTCAAGTTCAAACGTTGAGCGCAAGCAAAGAGATAAAAGAATGGGTAGAACCGAAGTATCTAGTAAGGTATAAACTTCGCAAGAATTTATAATTAACTAACCCGTCTTAACCGTTCGGGTTCTCGTGATTTGAATGGGTCGCGACAAACGCTTCTTCCGAGAACCGATTGACTTTGAGTTTTCGGGACATCCTTTTGAGTCACCATTTCACTGGTCTGGTTTCGATATCGCATCTGATCTCGAGCGATATGTCCTTCTTTTCCACAATTATAGCATACCTTAAATTTGTTGTGGGCGGTTTGGGGTGATATATCCCTCTTTCCGCATTTGTAACATATAATGGGTGGTCTTTCTCCTCCTCTTGGAACCAAGTAGCTTCTTGGCCTTAACGTCTTTCGTATGGTCGTTGTTGTAAGACCCCGACTTTTATAAATAAAGATGAATTTTTTATAAATATTATTTTTGAATATTATGGAATAAATTTGATATAATGTTATAGTTGTAGGTAATATTTATAAATTTTGCAAAGTAAGCAAATTGTTATAAAATATTCGTTTGGTGGGGAATATTCTTTTGTTGGGAATATTAAAGACGACGGCTCAATCATTAGTGGACCCCCTATAGCGGAAGTATTGTCGTAGTTAGAAAAGCGACAAAATTATTTTTCTATAAAAAATAACTACAGAGGTGTTACCGTCAAAAGCTGTTGAACTACACGGTAGTAAAAGTACAAAGAATGTCTGGCGTAGTTGTATAGTAGCACACGATATTGATTATTGATGCTTACGTGAGAAGTCACTCAAACTATGCTCAATTATTGCTACGATAATTGCTTTGCATCATATCTCTTATATTATTGATTCAATTATTGTCACAAGATCATCGTCAGATAATATGTTATAGTATTAAATTATTAATTGAGGCGACAAGTTATAAATGATTAATAATTGTTGAAAGATTAAATATGTGTTGATTAAAATAAAATGATTTGTGGTAATATTTATTCAATCCTTGAAGTATATAAAAGTCTCATTATGAGGCGTTTGTGGTAAGTTTGATTATTTTATGGGGGGCCGTATGTCATCATCTAAGAGTCCCTTCGTCGATAGTATTTTCCTTCATCAATAAGTAATTACCTTTGTGAATAGTAATTACCTTTGTGAATAGTAATTACCTTCAATCGATAGTATTTACCTTCATCAATAGTAATTACCTTCTTCAATAGTAATTACCTTCGTCAATAGTAATTACCTTCATCAATAGTAATTATCCCTTTTCAAATAGTAGTTGTCCCTTCAATATTACCAAGAGTTAACTGCCTCTTCGGTGTTCCAAGGGTTAATTACCCCTTCGCAAATAGTAGTTGTCTCTTCAATATTACCAAGAGTTAACTCGCTTCTTGTGTTCCAAGGTTAATTACCCCTACTATGAAATAGTAGTTGTCTCTTCAATATTACCAAGAGTCATTTTGACCCTTCGTTAAGACTCAAGAGCCACCCTCGCTTTTTCTATAAATAGAAAGCTCATTCCTTCATTATTTCTTACTTAATTCATTTGAAACTCTGTAGAGAGAAACTATAGAGAGAAAAAGAAGAAAAGTATTTTGCTACTTCACTTTCCAATATTCAACTCTTCTAAGGTAGGGAATATTATTTGTTGTACTCGTAAGGGTGTTATTTTTTTTTTTATTCACGAAGAGAACTTCATTATTCCATTCTTTATTATTCATTGGAATAACTTTGTAAAAAGTGGCATACCCTATACATGACCAGATGTACGCGGAATACCTATACTTAGTGAAATCCTTATATTATTTTATTATTCCGTTTGAACATCCACATTCAGGTTTGCTTTCTGCCGGACCGGTTTAATCTTTATTATTCATCTTTTATTATTCTATTGGAATATCACATCTGTCATGTGTTTTACACCTGGACTGGTTCCGATTTTATTATTCTCAGTATTTATTATTCATTGGAATAACTCCGTACATGTGAAGTACCGCATGCATGGTGATTTCTTTTGTTATTTCATTCGCTATTATACTCGGTTAGTTAAAATTTTGACTTATACTCCATGAATTTAGTGGAATATCCTCGATATTTGCGCTTCATCCGATATTTTTAATGAAAATATTTTTACGAGCATTCTTGAATTTTACTCTACAAAGCAAAGATCATGTTGACAATTTGGACGTTATTAGTTCCTGAATAAATTAATTCGTGAACTTGTTTTATTGAATTATTATGTCATTGTCATCATCCTCATGTTATATTATGTTATCTTTGGCTTACGTGCATAGATGAACTTAGTATGATTATGACCAGGGATCATTCGGTATAATCATGGCTTGATATAAATGATGTGACAAAAAAGTCCTCGGTGGCTGTAATGCAGATGATGGATAGTTTTTGGTATGATTATGACCAGGGGTGATTCGGTATAGTCATGACCATTGATAATTTGATGAAAATCCTTGACCGTGGTGCAGGAATGATTAGATATTGTGGTTTATTCATTAAACTGAGTCTTAGTGATAAAAAATTGATGAAAACCTTTTAAAACCTAAAAGATAGTAGACTTTATTTTCTACTTGACTCTTTTAATGGATTGCATATTCCGCTGCAGTTAAACTGGTTGTCTATTGTATTTAATCAGTTTAACATTGTTGAAGACTATTGATAATTTATTCGCATTATCTTAGTTATAATATTTCTTCTTTGGGCTAGATTGAGCTCACCCTTTCTTTCACCGTTTCTCTCGTGAAATGAGAATATAGTTGGGACGAGTCGGGAAAAGAGTGATGGTCCCGAAGATAGCATTAGTAGTCCTCACTATTACATTAAATAGTGTGACAATAAATGTAATGAGGACTCTCGAGTATGGATATTATCTAAATGACAATATTCCTATTAGAACTCTCAGTTTATGTATTGTCGTATGTTACACGACAGATGTATAATTAAGTTTGTATTTGAATTTATGTACCATGTAAGTGGTGACCCAAGATGGGAGACGTATACCTAATTTTGGGGGCGTCACAGTTGTTGAATCTCCTCTTTTTAAAATCTCCTCCCGACTCGCTTCTTCTATTTTCATGGCCACGATTACCACTAAAGTGGTTACCGCCATTGTCCGTATTCTTCTTTCTCCGCTGGTTATCGTTATTCTGATGACTGCTATCTTCGGTATAATCCTAGTTATGGTCCCTCGGTTGAACGTACTCGTTATCTCGTTCTAACAACTGAGCCCTGTTGACAACATCTGAATAGAGAGAAAATTTATGAGAAATGAGATCGACGACGTACTAGGGTTTCAAACCTCTCAAAAACATCTGCGTCATACGTTCCTCATTCTCCACCAATGATGAGGTGCAAACTGGATAACTCCATGAACTTCGCCTCGTCTTTGGGACACCGTCATGTTATTCTCGCTCAGCCTAATAAACTCCACTTCCTTCATACGACGAATACTTTCGTGGAAGTACTTGTCATTGAACTGCTTCAAATGTCTCTCATGACATGTCTTGAGCCGAATTTGGATGGATGGTACGCTTCATGATTCCCACCAAGAATCGCCTCGATTCTGGAACATAAAAGTAGCGAATGGAACTTTCTGCTCTTCTTCTGCATCCCAAGACATCGAATATCTTGGTAATTTGTTTGACCCATCTCGCTTTTTTAACCGGATCCGCTTTCCCCAATTCTAGTGGTCCCAACTCTTTCGAATCTTGGTTGTGACCACCAGTAAATTGCTATCATTTCCTCATGTATTTTGAACACGAGTCTCCTCAAATCGATTTTGCATGAGCTAAAAAAAGCTTCACAAGCATCCCTCGCTCATCATCTCGCTCGGTGGTGTTGTTTCATGGGAGGTACATTGCCAATTTTGTTGACGCGTTCTCCTCATTGGTAAAGACTGTGCATCTCCACGGCCTCATTTACTCCATCATTAATATTCTCTCGTCGACATTCTCAAACATCGTCATAAAACAAGGGTTAATTAAGGAAATCAATATATCACATAATATCCCTATATACTAACCAACTAACAAATAAGCTTTAGGTAGACACACTAAGCGAAGGATTTACTAAATCTCTCCCTCCTAGTTCTATTCCCCGATCTCCGCCGGAGATCATATCCCTAAACTCGATACCAACTGTGACGCCCCAAAATAGGTCCATTCCATCCAACCCATTCGAGTCACCAAATACATGAATACGTAAATAACTACAACTTTATTATTACAACATATAAACTGTGAGTTTAAATACGAGATATTGCTATCTAGACAATATCCACACGCAAATAAATCCCCATCATAATTATTGATACATTATTTTACAAAATGGTGAGGACTACTAAACAACTCTCTCTCTAAAACCTTCATTCCATACCCCGACTTAGTACTCGCTACATTCTCGCCTCTCGAGAAGAAAAATGGAACAAAAAGGAAAAGGGTGAGCTCAACTAGCCCAAGAAAGAATATTATGACTAAGATAATATACAACAAATTATCGTTAGTCTTCAACAGAGAAAATCTAATAGAATACAATAGACAACCGCTTTTAAATCAATCTTAGCGATGGAAATAATAATTCATTAGAAGAGTTAAGTAGAGAATGCAAACTACTATCTTCATATATGAATTTAAAAGTTCATCGTCGATATTTTATCCTTGTAACATCAATCAATATATATCCGAATCAAATATTCATCTTTGCACCACTGTGCCAAAAGATATTCATCGATTGGTCATGTTCATCTAAACACTGCTCATCTTTGCACTATGGGCCAAAGATATTAATCAAGAAAGTCATGTTCATCTCAACACTGCTCATCTTTGCACTACGGGCCAAAGATATTCATCAAGAAATCATTCATCTTTGCACTACAGCCAAAGATATTCGATAATATCATCATTTAGACTGAGGATGATGAAAAATATTTTAAAGGAAACGAATCCAAAGTGAAGCAAAAGAACAAATATTAAGGATTCAGTATTTTAAACAATCCAAGTTCAAAAATACTTCATAAGTAATCGAGTGGAGTAAAATTCAAGAATGATCAAAACATGGATACAATCAAAGTTTTAGTATCCATAATAGATATTTTGACAAAAAAGAAGAAATTTCATTTTTGGTGAATAGTGTCAGATTCGTGAATAGTCTTCAGTATACGTGAATAGTAACTCCGACACCAAAAGATAGAAATTTCAAAAAACATCTTCACGCTTCGTAATAAGATTTCGTGAATAAGAACTCATGAATAAGTAACTTCGTGAAAAGTAACTCATGAATAAGTAACCCGACATGAAAAAATTCCAAATTTGATAAAAAGTTCCAACCAATATTTCAAAGATAATGATATTGAAGAAATAATATCATTTGAAAATAAAATAACATCCTTACCTCGAAAAGACGAAGATACAGTAAATAAACAGGATATAAAGCTATGACTTGAACTTGCATCAGATAGCAATACTCAAAGTATACTCAAAATACTCACAAGAATACACTCGATAATATAGAGAGAAAACTTGATTTACGGTGTGATTTTCAATTCTAACCTAAACACCCTATTTATAGGAAATTGCTTAGAACACCAAAGCGAGTAAAATTAAATATAATATTAATATAATTATACAAATTTTCCTTAGCCCACCTTTTGGTCAAAAACACCAGCCACACATGTTAATGATGTCCAAAAATACAAAAACGTTTTTCTAACAAAAATAATTTAAACTCCAAAATCAATTCACACGAGATATACGAAACTTCAATAATTCACAATAAATAGCTCTTTTATCAGAAAATTCGAATCTCATGAGTTTTTATAGGAAATTCAATTCTCTACAACTTTGCAGAAGAAAGTTTTTCCAAATTCTAAACAGAAATTAACCAAAATCCACAAACCAGCGATTTTACAATGTTTATAATCAAATTTCTATTAATAATTTGTCCACCAACACACAAAATATGTGTTAAACATTTAATGCCACAAAAATACTCTTCCTCCTCATATACTCATATATCCCACATTCATTATAAAAATATCACCGTTAATATATTATTAAAATAATATATTTAAATGAATTATTTTATCGAAAAAGATAAAATATTAATTTTCAACAATTGTCACATTAAAATTTTTCTCCATCTATATCCACATAAAATCAATATTTTCTCATCATATAAATCAATAATTAATTATTCACAAATAATATTACAGAATCACAAGATCTTGCATTGGTAGTTCCCCTGGAAAGAGGGGCTTTCTAATAAAATTTCTCCTTATTGGAAGCGATTAGGTGACCAAACCTCTCCTTAGACAGAACTTTCTAGACATTGCCAATAATGTTATCTAATAATATTATTCAGATAATATTTATTGCTTCGATAATGGAAAATCTTGTGTAATGATAATTTATTGAAACAACAAGTAATATAAAATATCAATGCGTGAATTATTGAATCAATAAAATAAAATATTGAATAGTAAATTATCGTAACAATTATTGAGTAGTGTCTTCACGTAAGAATCAATAATTGGTGCAATACCGTGGTGCCTTCGCTCAACAACGCGTATTAGTGTGTTTTAACCACCGGGTATTCAGCGAAGATAATTGTAATAACTACGCCGTTATTTATAAACAACTTATATTTGTCGTTTTCTTCATCCAATCGCTTTAAGTTATGGGGCCCACAAAAGATCGCATGGCCGCATTTAATATTCCCGAAAAGATTTAATATTTTCCACGCACCAAAACGAATATTCCCTAAGCGATAATGAATATTTTATAACCACTTGCTTATTCGAAATATTTCATGATTTTTACCCATAACTATCCACATTAATCAAATCAACCCTTACTATTTTAAAATAATAAATAAAGGAAAATAAATTTCATTTATTAATAATTTGGGGTCTTACAAGCAGGATATGGTGTTTATGTTAGTCGTGAGGGAGCTGTTATAGATAATATGAATGGACACAACTCTGGCTTAGTTTTTGTGAGTTAAAGCTTTTTTAAATTGCAAGTATTTCATTTACTTTTATTTGTTATTTTTCATATGTAACCATACTTGTGCTTGGTTATGTCAAATGCAGATGCCAACTCAAAGCGAAGTCGTATATCAAGATGGATCAGCGAAATAACACATCTCTTGCTTCTGAGAATGTATAGAACCAAACTTACATAAAGCAACAATCCACCAACTTCAAACACAATGGAAACAGTTAATCAGTCAAGTCAGTTGGAGAACACGAGAGATTAAGTTGGAAGTCAGTAGGAACATGAGATATCAATGTTTAATATTTAAGAACTTTGTTTAATATTTTAGATTTTTGGGCAACATCAAGTTTGGACAGTCTGTTTGGTTATGCTTGTGCTTGGTTATGTCAAATGCAGATGCCAATTGATATTGTTAATGGTAGTCAAGGGAAGACCTTTGTTATTTTCATTGGATATTGTTAATGGGAGTCGTAATAGACCTTTTTTATCTTGGATATTGTTAATGGTAGTCGAGGAAGACCTTTGTTATTTTCATTGGATATTGTTAATGGGAGCCGTAATAGACCTTTTTATCTTGGATATTGTTAATGGTAGTTATTTTCATTGAAATGGTTGGATTGTCCCCACAAGTGTTTATACCATTCATTCATAATTAATTAATGCAAGATGACCTTTGTTCACTCTTTGAAACAATCCTAGCATACTTGTCACCGACCCTCTGTTAAAGCCTCCTTAATTTGCAAAAAGCGAGCATTGAAGCAAAGAACAAACTAGAAAGACAAGAAACAGAGCATGCAATTCATTCATTAATTAAAACAGAACATCATTCATTCATTGAAATAGCAACATTATTCATTCATTGAAACAACAACATCCTGCATTCATTAAAACACCAAACAACACCAAACATCAAAATCCATTGAAACACCACCAGAAATAAACCTTCAACCTAACTAATACATTAAAACAAAGCATCATTCATTCAAATTCTAACCCCAACAACACCAGCCAACTAACATCCATGAGCAAATTAAAAGAAACCATAAACATTTTTCCTTTTGTAGAGCTTTGGCGGTAATCTTCTTTAGCTTTTTAACCTCCTTCTCCAATGGCTTCAATCGAATCAAGTTTCGCTTAACTCTTTCCAATCCTTGGTCTTCTCACTATTTTCATTCTTCAATTTAACCAACATCTCTCGCTTCATCTTCAACTTTAATGTCAAATCTTCAATAACATCTTTGGCTCGTTCGGAAAATGGTGGATCGTACCATTTAAAGAAACCACGATAAGTTCTCTCACATCTATTACACAAAGAACTTTTTGACCATTTTCAATGTAATCATGTGAAAAGAAATAAAAAAAACATCTTTCCAAAATCTTACCCGATAATTAATACACCCAATGAATCGCCTTCCTCGATATTTTGTTCCATCTTTATTTGCCTCCCACATTTGCACCATTGCTCCACAGTGACACCGACTTGGGAAGTCTGGTGTAATCCATTCATTTTTGTTGCATGAACTACAATCTTCTTCCCCGATTTCATTTATAATTCCACTCCAAGACGAGCTCATCCTTTCAATTAAACATTGAAAACCCGAAGAAGAAGAAGAAGGAAGAATGAGAGAAGAAGAATGAGAGAAGAAGGAAGAATGAGAAAAGAACCCTAATTTTTTTCTCCCAAATATCGAGCTCTTTGTTTTTGCTGTTCGATCTCTTCGGTTTTTGGTGAGCGAGAGAAGAAGGAAGAATGAGAAGAACCCTAAAAAAATTTTCCCCCAAATATCGAACTTGGATCTCTTCGGTTTTTGCTGATCATCTTTTATAAATGGAAAATACACATCAATTAAGCTTTGTTGCCCAAATCATCGTAATATGTCATCCTTTGCATCGACCATCAAATTTTCAAACGGAACATGGATGAAACCCTATTGTTTAACGGATTGCAACAATTTTCGAGTACAATAACCATTTTGTAAGTTTTTTCACTTTGGGTACCAACTTGTAAGTCGGGTCCTAGTAGATACCAAAAATATATTTATCCCTATTTAAAAGAAATATGCATGTGTGTATGTGAACATAATGTTGAGAGGATAAAAGAGAATATGTTCAGTCTTTATGTAAAAAGGAAAAATAGTAAGCAATTCCCAAATTTGCTTCAGAAACTGATCAACAATATCCCATAGACAACCAGAGCTAAAGATGTAACTCAGTCAACCATTGAGTTCAGCAACTTCTCAGGTGGAATAAAATCTTCAGGCCAATCACCATAAATGGAATTGATCTTTCTATGTACGTAGTTTCCACTTCAAAACTCAATTATTATTCACCGCTTCTTGTGTGTGTGTGGGAACTCCGACCTCCATTTTAGTAGGGAAAGCCTTCTTAATCAGTATGGAGCCAATATTCGTCGTTACATCAGCCTCAATATGTCCACCAGCCAACTGTAACTCTAGTGATGATGAAAGGAGATGAACAAAATTAGGCAATTAAAGAAGGGTAATTACAAGGGATCATAAAAGGGAGGAAAGTTCTGATGTTTTAAATGTTTATGATACATTAGAGAAGCTAGATAAATATTCATGTATTGGTAACGATTAATCAGTTTACATTTAAAGAATATACCTATTTGTATGCGAGTTGGCATCTTAAAAAGAAAATCCGCCACCATAATTCTGAAAATGCATAATCCAAAACAAGAAAACAATGTAACAAAATCAAGACAAAACAAGCTAATTTAAGCTGTACACGACAAGCATACCGGCATGCCCATGAGCAAAGCGACATTCATCTCCAAAGGGGCACTGACCCTTGATCTCCCACTTACTGAAGAACGTTGTCTTCCAAGGCTTCATACTAGATCGAAAAGCATCCAAACTTGCATTTACATGCATATTGAGCTCCGCTTGATCAGTGTCAATTCTATGCTCCATCACTTGTCCCATGGTTCCAATGCTTATTGCAGAGCTTTCCCTTGGCAAGGGCCTAATGATATCAGTCTTAAACTTTGATGGATTTTCATGTAGGAAATTGCATTTCTCCCCATACGGGCATTCTGCTCCATTATAAAACTTCCTGCAAATTTTCATTCGATGAATAATTCTTGTTGGAAATAGGTTTGATAATTCTTGTTGCAAATAATTCTTGTTGCAAATTTCTCCCCATACGGGCATTCTGCTCCATTAAGAATTGAATGAGAAAATTGACGGGACGGGCCAGGTCAGGGTCAGGGTCGGGTTCGTGGGTCGTGGGCGGTTGACGCGTCCTAACGGTAATAAACTGCCTAATTATTCTATAAATAAACTATGTGGGATTACATTTTCTGCATAAGTTTGATTACACCATTCTGTTTCTGCGTCCCGTTCCGTTCCTTCCCTTCTGCAAAAATCCCGTTTTTGCAGATAGTTCCCGTTTTCTGTTTAACAGAGTCCCGTTCTACAATTCCGTTCTGCAAAGAATTTTCCCCTCCCTTACTCTGCAAATCCCGTTTCTATTCTACAAGTTCCGTTTTGGTGTGAGGTTTTTCCCTATATTTTATTTACATGCATCAATATTATAACTTGTAGTTTTCATGCATCATTAATGTAAGTTCAGTGCATAAACATTGAAATTGGTTCGATGTGTTCTTAATTTTGAAGTGCTTCTAATTAAGAACTGGAAATTCGCTTTTATCTTGGGAAGCAATTATTCAATTAATCCAAGGCACTGTGAGAGGAATAAATTTGCTTTAAGGAGACTGTGAATTCAAAGGACTCGGATTTATTCATTAATATTTTCTGTGTTATATATATATAAAATTATGTTATGTTTTATTATATTTATATATATATATATATATATATATATATTAAATAATACTATATATTACAGATAACAATCTTAAAAGCAAATTTATATTTTCTGTAATTATAGTATTGTTTTATATAAACAGAAAATTATTTTATGTGAATAGAAAATTGTTTTATAAAACAAGTTTTTGTGTTGTAAAAACTGAATTTGTTCATTGGAAAAATTGTGTTGAATTTTTCATTAATACATGTTATATATTAATACACAGAATTCTGGAAATTAATTTCTGTTATTATATATATTATATTTTTATATATTCTGTTATATAAATATAACATTTTGTTTATTCTATTATAGTTTGCATGTTAATACATGTCTATGTTGCATGTGTATTGTCCAATGCTAACTGTTAAAACGTTTTAGAAATAAAATAATATATATATTTATTTTATATATATTGCATGTATGAAATAAATTTGAAAAAGATTAAAATAAATCTTATATATATTCTGTATGTTGCATGTTGCACTCAAGTTGGAAAATTCCTCACTTTTCTAAAATATATGTTTCCATGCCTTGCATGATAAATGTTTGCTTGTCATTCAATATTCCAATATATACTAATGACTAATAAAGAATATGTTGCAATGCTCCTGTTGCAATAAAGTAAATGTTGCATCTCAAATATTACAGATAACAAAAAAATATATATATATATATATATATATATATATATTACGGAAATAATAGTTAACAATTCCTGTTAATATATATATATTTGAAGTGGGTATTTGAATTACTTAAATCAAGTACACAATTCTTGAATCATTCCTTATTCAAGCATGTATATATTGCATAAATGAAGTAGTGTGTTATATATATTTTATAGTAGCATGTTATTACTGTATATTAATAAATATAGTAGCATGTTATATTTTATGTAAATATTGTAGCATGCTATATATTTTATGTAATATTCATTGAATATGATGCATATGATTCTCAAGGCAAATTCTGCAGTATGTTCAGTATTACTTCTTTGGTTAATATAATATATTATATATTTATATTAAAGATTGTTAGTATATATATATATATATATATATATATATATATATATATATCGGTAATATGATAATATATAATATAAATGAGTGCAGTAAATATTGCATGGTGCATGCAATTATTATTGGTATAAACAAATGATGTAACATTAAAATTTGTTTACAATAATCATCAGTTTAAATATCGGTATTGCAAAGAGTCTGTAATGAAGAGAAGTGTTGATATTAAGGACTTGAGTTCAAGTAATGCTAACAACATTTTTATATATATATTTTAATAATATATATATTTTAATAAAATTTTATTTGAAAATCAACCGTAATATCAGTTATTGGAAGTTGGGAGCCAACGGTAATATTTGCTAGTTTCCAACGGTAATATTAACGGGTATTGGAATTTGGGAGCCAAAATTGAGTTGGGCCAAAAATACGCTAATATTAGAATCGGTTGGAATTTGGGAGCCAAAATTGAGTTGGGCCAAAAGTTTTCAAAAATTAGAATCGGTTGGAATTGGGATACGTTCCAAAAATACGTGCCTGAATAATTGGGATCGACCTAATCTATAAATAGATTAGAAATTAACCAAAACTCAATACAATAAATAAATAAAAAATGGGTGGTGGTGCTGCAGCAATATCACAAGTAATTTGTTTATGTTATTATATCTACATGTACTTACTAAAAATGATATGTTTGTAGGAAAGGGCTACATGAATGATGGGCTCTTTAAGATGAATGTTATGACTGTTGTACCGAAGTCTATTAATGATAATAAAATTAATTCTTCTGCTTACTTGTTAGAATCTTCAAATATATGGCATGCTAGATTAGGACATGTTAATTATAATATTTTGCGTAGATAAATTAATTTAGAATTCTTGCCTAAATTTGATATTAATCAGAAACATAAATGTGAAATTTGTGTGGAATCAAAAATGACAAGATTACCCTTTCATTTTGTTGAAAGAAAAATTGAACCTCTAGATTTAATTCACACTGATATATGTGACTTAAAGTTTGTGCAAACTAGAGGTGGGAAAAAATATTTCATAACCTTTATTGATGATTGCACAAGATATTGTTATGTATATTTGCTAAGAAGCAAAGATAAGGCTGTAGAAAAGTTTCAAATTTATAAAAATGAAGTTGAAAATCAACTTAGCAAAAAGATTAAAGCAATAAGAAACGATAGAGGTGGTGAATATGAATCATCATTTGAAGAGATTTGTTATACTCATGGTATTATTCACCAAACTACTGCTCCTTATTCACCTCAATCTAACGGTATTGCTGAACGCAAGAACTGAACATTGAAAGAAATGTTGAATGCTATGTTAAGCATTTCTGGAGCACCCCGGAATTTGTGGGGGGAAGCTTTGCTTTCTGCCAATTATATTCTTAATAAAGTGTCTCATAAAACACCTTATGAATTATGGAAAGGTCATAGACCTTGCTATAAATACTTAAGAGTGTGGGGGTGTCTAGCAAAAGTGATGGTTCCTAAACCTAAAAAGGTTAAGATAGGACCAAAAACAATTGACTGTGTTTTCATTGGTTATGGAATTAACAGCAGTGCTTATCGTTTTCTTGTTCATAAATCTGAAATTAATGATATTCATGTTAATACATTTATTGAATCAAGAGATGCATCATTTTTGAGAATATTTTTCCATATAATGGAAATAAAGATTCAAATTCAAACAAAAGACCTTTGGATGCTACTAGTAATAATCCTGAAAATATAGACAAAGAATCTTTATTGGATGAACCTAGACGTAGCAAAAGGGCAAGGACTTCAACGTCTTTTGGTCCGGATTTTCTAACATTTTTGTTAGAAAACGATCCTCGAACGTACAAGGAAGCAGTATCCTCTCCAGATGCTTCTCATTGGAAAGAAGCAATAAATAGCGAAATTGAGTCCATTATGCAAAATCATACATGGGAACTGGTGGACCTTCCACCTGGTTCAAAACCCTTAGGGTATAAATGGATCTTCAAAAAGAAGATGAAAGCTGATGGCTCAATTGATAAATATAAAGCAAGGCTTGTTGTTAAAGGCTATAGACAAAAGGAAGGATTGGATTATTTCGACACTTATTCACCTGTTATAAGAATTACATCTATTCGAATGCTAATAGCAATAACATCTTTAAATAGACTTGAAATACATCAAATGGATGTAAAGACTGCATTCTTAAATGATGAATTAGATGAAGAAATATATATGGAACAACCTGAAGGTTTCATAGCTCCTGGACAAGAGAGGAAAGTATGCAAACTTGTTAAATCCTTGTATGGATTAAAACAAGCACCAAAACAATTTTGATAATGTTATGTTATCAAATGGATTTAAAATAAATGAGTGTGACAAATGTGTTTATGTCAAAAGTACTCAAAAAGAATATGTCATTGTTTGTCTTTATGTGGATGATATGCTAATCATGGGTAGTAACAATGAAGTTATCAACTCTACCAAACGTATGTTGTCAAATAGGTTTGACATGAAAGACTTGGGGATTGCAGATATAATATTAGGAATCAAGATTTCTAGAACATCTGATGGAATTATATTATCTCAAACTCATTACATTGAAAAAATACTTGAAAATTTTAACATGTATAATATAATTCTAAATAAGACTCCAGTTGATATAAATCTTCATCTAGCTAAAAATGAAGGTGATAGTATATCTCAACTAGAATATTCTCGTATAATAGGCAGTTTAATGTATGTCATGAATCAGATCTTTAGACCGCTTATAGCTTATTCGGTAAAGTAAGCTAAGTAGTATATGACTGAGTAATCCGGTAAAGATCATCGAAAGTAATTTTGAGAGTTTTAGGATATTTAAAACATACTCAAAAATATGGACTGCATTATACAAGATATCCAGCAGTATTGGAAGGATATAGTGATGCTAATTGGATATCTGATAATAAAGACTCGAAATCCGCAAGTGGATATGTCTTTACCCTTGGAGGTGCAGCGATATCTTGGAAATCCTCAAAACAAACGTGTATTGCAAAGTCTACAATGGAATCAGAATTCATTACGTTAGACAAAGCTGGAGAAGAAGCTGAGTGGCTTCATAATTTCTTAGAGGATATTCCAAATTGGTCAAGACACGTGCTGCCTATATATGTATACATGATGATAGCCAATCGGCGATTGGAAGAGCATAGAAGTCATTTATATAACGGTAAGTCACGTCATATCTGATTTAAGACATAATATCTGGTTGAACAATTAACTCTCAAATTGAATTATCTCAATCGACTATGTAAAGTCAAAAGATAATATTGCGGATTCGCTTACGAAAGGTTTAACAAGAGAGCAAGTGGAAAAATCATCAAAGGGAATGGGTTTAAAGCCTAATGTTTAAATAAGAGTAGTCATAGTGGCAACCCAACCTAGCTGACTGGAGATCCCAAGATCTAGGTTCAATGGGCAAACCGAACTATGTAGTACTCAGTAAAGCACTGGGGAGATATTTACTCCTAACCATTCCTATTATGAGACAGTGCACATCTGCCGCGAGAATCAGGATAAGTTACGCTTTTAATGACTTTTATATCTTGAAATACGTTCAAGTGGAGTATTACAGGATACTCTTGATAGAAGTCACCTACGTGAGTAAGAAGGGGGTCACTTCTGTGAGAATTTTGAAGGCTGAATTCTCTAATATACTCACGGAATCAAGAGGTGTTTCAAGGCCAAAATGAACACAAACGTGAGAACCAATTATGTCTGAAGAGATATTTTGTGAATTCTATTGTCTTGGTTTACACAAAAAGCTGGCAGTTCAAAGACATCAAGTCTACTGATTAGCCAAATAAATCCGATAGATTTTACTAGGGCAAGTTCAAAGCCACTAGGCTACTTAACCTGATGAAATATCTTTTCTCATGTACTCGAACTAGTGTCTTCATATTCATAACATATTTTATGTGATGACCCCAAAGTAGGTCCATTCCATCCAACCGATTCTGAGTCGCCAAATACATAGTACAGAAAATAACTACAACTTTATTACAACAATTGTCGTGCAAAATACAACAACTCATGTGTTGTGAGTTTTGATACAAATATATATATCAACTGTGACTCTTGACACCAACTTGAGTAGCACGTTACCATGACATCTTACATAAAGGTATAGTTAAAAACTGTTTTAGAAATTAAAATCTTTGGGAAGTGCTCAAGGAAACCTTCGTACATGGGAGGCCATGCGTTTAGGTTATGATAGATATCATATGGTACGCAGAAATTATCCTTGGTTGAATTAATAGACCCCAAGGAAAAAAACAAGAAGATTACTATCATATTCTTTCCAATGGTGAGTCTTCTTAACATATCATTATCTCCACTGCCTCTAATTGAGAATTATACTTCAAACAAACACCAAGATTATATAGGTAGTGCTCGTAGATATACTCGCAAGTGGATGAGCCTGACAACCCCGTCTTATGATGACACGAGGTTGTATGTGTCATTAGACATCTTGTATGATAGTGGCAAAACACCCTTCCAACGTTGGGTTCGCTTACCCTATTTGATTCACCAAATATAACTACTAAATGATGTATACAACACCTTTCTATACCGCTTAGGAGAACCTCCACGACTAGAGACCACCAGATTCTATTTCTCCGTTACCTCGCTTTCCCAAATACTACACTCTTATTGCACGAAAAGGAATTGTGAAGCAAAAGGGTGAGCACAACTAGCTCAATAAAGAATATCATGACTAAAGATAATTAAATTATCAATAGCCTTCATCGTAATAAATCGAGATTTAGAACATATGGTAGATGATAAAACTTTTTAACCATAGTTGCGGTGAACGAAGCAATCCATTAGAAGAGTCAAATAGACCATAAAATCTATTATCTTCTCCATGTTAAAAGTCCACCAACAATATTTTATCCTGTAACATCAATCAACAATTCTTTCCACAATCATATGTATAACTCATAATCGTAATTGTAGTTCTAAATTCATTTTCTCATCCAGGACAAAGATAATTTTTATCACCTGTCTTTACCTGAAACATCAAAGATCATGGTTATACCAAATCACAGTTCCTATTCATAATCATACTAATAAATTCATCTTTGCACTCACGGGCCAAAGATATTCATTAATGATTTATCTTGCACTCTGGGCCAAAGATATTTAACAACAAGTCATCTTTGCACTACGGGCCAAAGATATTCAACAACAGGTCATCTTTGCACTACGGGCCAAAGATATTCAACAACATGTCATCTTTGCACTACGGGCCAAAGATATTCATATCTCAAAGAAATATATAATCATTTCGAATTTATATAAACCATAATTATAACCATGTTGATCAATTCACCTTTCAGACTTAAGCTAAAAATATTCAATTATAAATTCAATGGTCATGATCATATACCATTAACGATTCAACTTTGCACCATTGGCCAAAGAGAACCCATAGTCATGATCATACTAATAATCTACCCATCTTTACACTCAAGTCAAAGAGAAATTTCTTCACCATGATTATAAAAATGTTATATATGATAATAAAACAATATGATCAACAATCGTATTTAATTTCAAGAGTAATATTCATAAATCAACTATAATTTGGTCAGAAAAAGAAACTAATTTTTGTCGTGAATAGTACCCGTGAATAGTAACTCATGAATAGTAACCCGTGAATAGTAACTCATGAATAGTACTCAAAAGTATTCGCATACGTAAGTATCAGTATAACGTAAATAATGTCATATACGTAAATAGTGCCATATACATGAATAGTGTCGTATACGTGAATAGTGTCGTATACGTGAATAGTAACCCCGACTCAAAAAGATAGAAATTCCACAATAAAATTCATACCAATATTTTAGTATAATGATATTGAAAGAATAACATCATTATGAAGAAAATAACATCCCTTAATATCCCTTACAATCCCTTACTATCCCTTACTATCCCCTACCTCAAAAAAAGTAGCACTTCTGACTGGATATCGGATATAACGCTGAAGGAAACTTGCACTGATGAATAGCAACTCACCAAGTATCTAAATATTCACAAAATACACTCGATAATCAGAGAGAAAGAAGAGAAAATTTATAAATTACGGTGTGATTTTCAATTCTAACTTAGCCCTCTATTTATAGGAAAGTGTTAGCACGCCAAGAAAGAGACTTGACACCACTGATGGCTTTACCGCTACTATTCCACCCACACCATTTGAAAAAATCGACCATCTTCCCCAACAACCAAAAGTGGGGCCCACCCATTTCTAGAATTTTTCACCAAAATCATTTATAAACCTAATTTACGAATGGTCACCTCTTAAAATTCATAACAAATCATTCGTTCATTTTTAACGATTCAAAATTTGTGAACATATACTCAACTTATATATGTATAACATATCCAAAAATTACAACGATCCAACGGTCAGATTAAAAATTATAACTCACACAATAAAGCTGTAAGAACACTGATTTGATCTTTTAATACCTCCAATCCGACAAAATACTGATAAAATACCTCAACATTAACTCCTTCATTTATAACCACATAAATAAACCCATCATTTATATCCACATCAAATAAATATTTTCTTATCATATAAATTAATAATTAATTATTCACAAATAATATTATAGAATCACAATAATGACAACCAGACAGTTCCCAGGAAAGAGGGGGCTTTCAGATAAGGATTTCTCCTTCTTGGCGCCTTGATTAGGTGACAAACCTCTCCTTGACTGAACTTTCTAGACATTGCCAATAATGTTATCTAATAATATTAATCCAAATAATATAAATTATTGATCTGATAATGGAGATGTTGTGAAGTGACAATTATTGAAACAACAATAATATAAAATATCAACGCATCAATTATTGAATCAATAAAATAAAATATTGAAGCAATAATTCTTCGTGTAACAATTATTGAGTGTAGAAGGCTTCTTACGTAAGGTTCAATAATTCATCAATCTGCGTGCATCCACGCCAGACATCGTATTTTAACCCATTGAGAGTATTCCAACAAAAGTGTTACTTAGTAATAACTACTACCAAGTTATTTATAAAAACTCAATCTTTGTCGTTTTCTTTTGTCCGACAATTATTACGTTATGGGGCCCACAAATGGTCGCTACTAGTGCATACGAATATTCCCCGACAGAAAGAATATTCCACGACTAAACGAATATTCCCCGACAACAATGAATATTTTATAACCACTTGCGTATTTTGAAAATATTTTATATATCACCCTTAACTTTAACTTTTATCAATTTAACCATTTACTAAATAGGAAAATTGAATACTTTTATTTCATAAAATTCGGGGTCTTACAATCTCCCCTCCTTATAAAATTTCATCCCCGAAATTTACGTACCTGGTATTTCAAGAGTTGAGAATACCTTGCTTTCATTTCAGATTCCATCTTTCCTGTTCTCATGATTTCTCCATTGCTTTCATCTCTTGTATTTGAGATATCATTCTAGAATCTGACTTCAAAATAAAGGTTAATTGAATAAATTAACATATCACATAATATTCGTATTATTATGACCGACCAACAAATAAGCTTAGGTAGGACACACTAGCGAAGGATTTACTCATCTCTCCCTTCTAGTTCTATTCCCGATCTCCGCCGGAGAGACCATATCCCTAAGCTACGATACCAAATGTGACAAATGTCCCATCGGTGGACAAAGACCTCACATTGGTACTGTCGATTTGTTTACATCAGCAGAACAGCGTCCCTACGGAGATCGGTCGGTGCATCCCCCATCAATGCGAAGTCACCAAATGAGAGGCTCGGGGCTCTTTACTTATAGCTCGATAAATCATGATGACCCCAAAATAGGTCCATTCCATCCAACCCATTTAAAAGTCGCCAAATACATAGTACAAAAAATAACTACAACTTTATTACAACAATTGTCGTGCAAAATACAACAACTCATGTGTTGTGAGTTTTGATACAAATATATATATCAACTGTGACTCTTGACACCAACCTGAGTAGTACGTTACCATGACATCTTACATAAAGGTATAGTCAAAAACTGTTTTAGAAATTAAAATCTTTTGTAAGTGCTCAAGGAAACCTTCGTACATGGGAGGCCATGCGTCTAGGTTATGATAGATATCATATGGCCACAGAATTATCATTGGTTGACCCAATAGACCCCAAGAAAAAATAAGAAGATTACTATCATATTCTTTCCAATGGTGAGTCTTCTCTTAACATATCATTATCTCCACTGTCTCTAATTGAGAATTATACTTCAAACAAACACCAAGATTATATAGATAGTGCTCGTAGATATACTCCGCAAGTGGATGAGCACAACCCTGTCTTATGATGACACGAGGTTGTATGTCATTAGACATCTTCATATGATAGTGGCAAAACACCATTCCAACGTTGGGTTTGGCTCACCCTATTTGATTCACCAAATATAACTACTAAATGATGTATACAACACCTTTTCTATACTCGCTAGGGAGAACTCTCCATATTTAGAGACCATCGTTCTATTTCCCGTTACCCTCGCTTTCGACCCAAATTACACTCTTATTACCTGAAAAGGAATTGTGAAGCAAAAGGGTGAGCACAACTAGCCCAGTAAAGAATATCATGACTAAAGATAATTAAATTCTCAATAACCTTCATCAGTAATAATTCAGAGATTTAGAACATATGGTAGATGATAAAACTTTTCAACCATAGTTGCAGCGGAACGAGCAATCCATTAGAAGAGTCAAATAGACCATAAAATCTATTATCTCCTCCATGTTAAAAGTCCACCAACAATATTTTATCCCTGTAACATCAATCAACAATTCCTGTCCACAATCACATGTATAACTCATAATCGTAATTGTAGTTCTAAATTCATTTTCTCATCTAGGACAAAGATAATTTTTATCACATGTCTTTACCTGAAACATCAAAGATCATGGTTATACCAAATCACAGTTCCTGTTCATAATCATACTAATAAATTCATATTTGCACTACGGGCCAAAGATATTCATTAACAGTTCATCTTTGCACTACAGGCCAAAGATATTTAACAACAAGTCATCTTTGCACTACGGGCCAAAGATATTCAACAACAGGTCATCTTTGCACTACGGGCCAAAGATATTCAACAACATGTCATCTTTGCACTACGGGCCAAAGATATTCATATCTCAAAGAAATACATAATCATTTCAGAATTTATATAAACCATAATTATAACCATGTTGATCAATTCACCTTTGCACTTAAGCTAAAAATATTCAATTATAAATTCAATGGTCATGATCATACCAGTCAACGATTCAACTTTGCACTACTGGCCAAAGAGAACCCATAGTCATGATCATACCAATAATCTACCCATCTTTACACTCAAGTCAAAGAGAAATTTCTTCACCATGATTATAAAAATGTTATATATGATAATAAAAATAATATGATCAACAACTGTATTTAATTTCAAGAGTAATATTCATAAATCAACTATAATTTGGTCAGAAAAAGAAACTAATTTTTGTCGTGAATAGTACCCGTGAATAGTAACTCATGAATAGTAACCCGTGAATAGTAACTCATGAATAGTACTCAGATAAATACATAAAAACCGTATCGTAAATAATGCCATATCGTAAATAGTGCCATATCATGAATAATTAATATGTCGATATGTGAATAGTGTCGATATCGTGAATAAGTAACCCCGACTCAAAAAGGTATAAATTCCACAATAAAATTCATACCAATATTTCAGTATAATGATATTGAAAGAATAACATCATTATGAAGAAAATAACATCCCTTAATATCCCTTACAATCCCTTACTATCCCTTACCTCAATAAAAATAGCACTTCTGACTGGATATCGGATATGAAGCTGAAGGAAACTTGCACTGATGAATAGCAACTCACCAAGTATCTAAATACTCACAAAATACACTCGATAATCTAGAAAGAAAAAGAGAGAAAACTTATGATTTCTGGTGTGATTTTCAATTCTAACTTAGCCCTCTATTTATAGGAAAATATTAAGACGTAAAGCAGACTTGACACATTACACGATGGCTTTTTACTGCTACTATTTCACCCACCAAAAATCAGCCATCTTCCCCAACAACCAAAAGTGGGGCCCACCCATTTCTAGAATTTTTTACCAAAATCATTTATAAACCTAATTTCTGAATCAGTCACCTCTTAAAATTCATAACAAATCATTCGTTCATTTTTAACGGTTCAAAATTTATGAACATATACTCAACTTATATATGTATAACATATCCAAAAATTATAACGATCCAACGGTCAGATTAAAAATTATAACTCACACAATAAAGCTGTAAGAACACTAATTTGATCTTTTAATACCTCCAATTCGACAAAATACTGATAAAATATCTCAACATTAACTTCTTCATTTATAACCACATAAATAAACCCATCATTTATATCCACATCAAATAAATATTTCCTTATCATATAAATCAATAATTAATTATTCACAAATAATATTATAGAATCACAATAATGACAACCAGACAGTTCCCAAGAAAGAGGGGGCTTTCCGATAAGGATTTCTCCTTAGTGGCGCGCAATTAGGTGACCAAACCTCTCCTTGACAGAACTTTCTAGACATTGCCAATAATGTTATCTAATAATATTATTCCAAATAATATAAATTATTGATCTGATAATGGAGATGTTGTGCAGTGACAATTATTGCAACAACAATAATATAAAATATCAACGCATCAATTATTGAATCAATAAAATAAAATATTGAGCGAAGAATTCATCGTAACAATTATTGAGTATAGCCTTCTTACGTAAGGATCAATAAATCATCAATCACAAGCATCCACGCAGTACATCGTATTTTAACCATAGGGTATTCCAGCAAATTATAACCAGAATAACTATTCTGCAATTATTTATAAAAACTCAATCTTGTCATTTTTTTATCCAACAATTATTACATTATGGGGCCCATAAATGGTCTACATTCGTCGTAAATCGAATATTCCTTCGACTGAAAAGAATATTCCACCACTAAACGAATATTTTAAAACAACAATGAATATTTTATAACCACTTGCGTATTTTGAAAAAAAATTTTATATATCACCCTTAACTTTAACTTTTATCAATTTAACCATTTACTAAATAGGAAAATTGAATACTTTTATTTCATAAAATTCGGGGTCTTACATTTTACATATTGTAAAGCCAATTTTACATTCATGTGGGGGATTGTTGGAAATAGGTTTGATAAAATATATATTTATGTGTTCAAATCCGTTAAGAATTGAATGAGAAAATTGACGGGCCGGGTCGGGGTCGGGTTCGTGGGTCGTGGGCGGTTGACGCGTCCTAACGGTAATAAATTGCCTAATTATTCTATAAATAAACTATTTGGATTACATTTTTTGCATAAGTTTGATTACACCGTTCTGTTTCTGCGTCCCGTTCCGTTCCTTTCCTTCTGCAAAAATCCCGTTTCTGCAGATAGTTCCCGTTTCCCGTTTAACAGAGTCCCGTTCTGCAAAGAATTTTCCCCTCCCTTACTCTGCAAATCCCGTTTCTATTTTACAAGTTCCGTTTTGGTGTGAGGTTTTTCCCTATATTTTATTTACATGCATCAATATTATAACTTGTAGTTTTCATGCATCATTAATGTAAGTTTAGTGCATAAACATTGAAATTGGTTCAATGTGTTCTTAATTTTGAAGTCTTACAATTAACCTGAAACCGCTTTTATCTTGGGAAGCAATTATTCAATTAATCCAAGACCATGGAGGAATAAATTTATTTTAAGAACATTTTGAATTCAAAAGGATTGAATTTATTCATTAATATTTTCTGTGTTATATATATATATATATATATATATATATAAAATTATGTTCTGTTTTATTATATATATATATATATATATATATATATATATTAAATAATACTATAATATATAGATAACAATTCTTTGATCATCATTCTAGTTTCCTGCTTCCATGTCCTTTCCACGGATAATTTCTTGCCAGTTAGGTGGGGGTTCCCGCATATCTTCAACACCATGGGCAAATGTACAGTTCTCCCCATTTCGACAATTACCATCCAAGAATTTAGCGCACATTCGCGTCTTGAAAAATATGTTGATAGTTCCTTTAGTCACCGTAGGACTTGGTTGGCTCATCCTTGGATTCATGGGTGGGAAAGGTGCAGAATTTGGTGGGTGGTTGTCATAATTCCTTGGTCTCTTAAAGGGAGGGGCATACTCAAACTGCGGTTGCGGCTCAACATTTTCACTGTTCATTGGACTTTGAGGCCAGAAACTACCAACATTGCCGGTATGGTAAGGCCGGGGCATAAAGGGAAGTGGTGATGGTGGTGGATGATTATGATGGCTCATGCTGCTGTCAGATAAGGATTTAGACTGTCTACTTTTGTTGTTCCAAAAAAGTATCAAAATTATATTTTGTCAAAAGTAATTTTATCAATAAAATTCCAGATAACAAGAAATGATATTCGAGAATCTAATATGACCATCTAGTTGATTAAAAAATGATCAAGGGTGCACAATTATATAGGCTTGTACCAATCCGAATTGAACAAGAACTAAAGAATAAACAAAAGCAACACAAATAACCGTGTAAACAATTAGCTATAAAAATTAAGAATAAAAATCAATCAACAAAACCCATATTCTCCTTCGGTTATAAACAAGCTTAAAAAATTGACAAATATATGTCAAAAGCAGAATAAACAAACCTGGATATTACGACCAAATTTAAGAATAAAAAATTAATAAACAATTAGCTATAAAAATTAAGAATAAAAATCAATCAACAAAACCCATATTCTCCTTCGGTTATAAACAAGCTTAAAAAATTGACAAATATATGTCAAAAGCAGAATAAACAAACCTGGATATTACGACCAAATTTAAGAATAAAAAATTAAAGTTCAAAATTTTTTATCTGTTTTATAGAAAAGTTCGGTAATACTCCTCTGCTGCTTATATATAAGTGCTTATATATAAGTAAAAAATGAAACACGATGGCTTATATAGCTAGCAAAAAATCCTAATTTAAGAAGGAAATTTTCTAGAAACCCATAGTTTGAAAGGCTAAACAAGCAGAGTAGCGTGTGAAACGGCTAAACCCCAAAACAGTTGCAAAAACCTCATTATGATTATATTCCTAATTATCTAGGATTCTTGTAATCTTTTCATTTCAAAAATACTTTAATTACTTAAGAATATAATCCCATAATTATCCTTGTAATTGAAAATTTACCTCAGGAGGTACCTGCGCTGAGTCGCGATTATTGGGCCGTATTCCATAACTCCATCTGTTTTAGTATCGGTGTGCAATTTTTAAATAGGCTTAAACATAAATTATTATCCTAAATCATTCACTATTTTTTCACTTTAATAATTGTCTTTTCAATTTTTACAATTAGATGATTCATCTTTCAATTATTTCGGATTAAGTTCAATTAAAATGTCACCTTATAAATTGATTATGTGGTTCGACACCTTGTTTATGTGTAATAAATCAATGATATGCTATCCTAATATGCTAAATAAGTGTTTGTGTGTACAAAAAAAACATACTTTTTAATGAGATCAAAGGGCAATAACAAATTAAACACTTGAAAACTACGCAAATAATGTAAGACCCCAACTTTTATTAAATGAAATTTAATATCCTCTATTTATTATTTTGAAATAGTAAGAGTTGAATTAATTAATGTGGTTAGTTATGGGTAAAATACGCGAATATTTTAAAAATAAGCAGGTGGTTATAAAATACTCATTGTTGTCGGAGAATATTCGTTTGGTTGTGGAATATTCTTGCTGTCGGGAAATATTCGTACGACAGTAGCGATCTTTTGTGGGCCCATAACTGAAAAGCGATTGGATGAAGAAAGCACAAGTATAAGTTGTTTATAAATAACTAGCAGTAGTTATTCTCAATTAACATCTTGTTGGAATACTCGGTGGTTAAAACACGAATGTCTGGCGTTATTACATAAAGATATTACCAGATTGCACACCAATTATTGATTCTTACGTAAGAAGGCACTACTCAATAATTGTTACAAAGAATTATCGTTCAATATTTTATTTTATTGATTCAATAATTGCTACGTTGATATTTTATATTACCGTTGTTTCAATAATTGTCACTACACAAGATTTTCCATTATCGAAGCTAATAATTCATATTATAGGAATAATATTATTAGATAACATTATTGGCAATGTCTATATAAAGTTCGTCACAGGAGATGTTTGGTCACCTAATTCATGCGCCAAGAAGGAGAAATTCTTATTGGAATGCCCCTCTTCCCCTCTCTTTCTTGGGAAGCTCATTGGTGATGTCGATTATTGTGATTACGTAATATTATTTGTGAATAATTAATTATTGATTTATATGATAAGAAAAATATTCTTTTTATGTGGATATAGATGGAGAAAATTTTTAAAGTGACAATTGTTGAAAATCGATATTTTATCTTTTTCGATAAAATAATATTTTATTATATTATTATAATATAATAATGATGATATTTTTACATTGAATGTAGGATATATGAGTATATGAGAAGGAAAGAGTATTTTTGTTGCAAAAGTTGTTTAAAACATGTTAAACATGTACGTGGGCCCATTTCTTATTTGAAATTTGATTATACCGTAAAATCGCTTGGTTTGTGGATTTCGGTCAATTTTTGTTTGGAATTTGGAAAAACTTTCTTCAGCAAAGTAGTAGAGAAATGAATTTCCTATAAAAAGTCGCAAGATTCAAATTTTCTGATAAAAGGGCTATTTATTATGAAGTTCTGAAATAATTGATTTTTGGATGTTTTATTTATTTTTATTAATAAAAACGTTTTTTATATTTTGTGGGCATCATTAACATGTGCAAGGTGGCTGAATTCAGATTAAAGATGTGGGCGTAGGAATTTTGTATATATATATATATTAATATTATATTAAATTTTCTGCTTTGGTGTTACAAGCATTTTCTATAAATACGGTGCTTAGGTTAGAATTCAAAATCACACCGTAAACCGAAACTTCTCTCTTTCTCTCTATATTATCGGCGTATTCTTGTGAGTATTTTAGTACTTTGAGTATTGCTATATCACGGTGTAAGTTTTTCAAAGACTATATTCAAAGATTCGGTAAAATCTTATCCTTTTGAGGTAAGGGATGTTATTTTCTTCAGTAAATGATATTATTTCTTCAATATCATTATGCCAAAATATTGGTGAACTTTTTATCAAATTTAGAACTTTTTCATGTCGGGATTACTATTCATGAGTTACTATTCACGAAAGTTCTTATTCACGAAGCATGATGATTTTTTTTGTGAAATTTCTATCTTTTAGTGTTTGAGATTCTTTATTCACTTAATACTAAGACTATTCATCAAAAAAATGAAATTTTCTTCTTTTTGTCCAAAATATTTATTCTAGATACTAGCTTTGATTGTATCCATGTTTTGATCATTCTTGAATTTTACTCCACTATGATTATCTATGAGATATTTTTGGACATGGAATAACTCAAATACGAATCCTTAATATTTATTATTTTGTTTCACTGGATTCGTTTCCTTTAAAATATTTTTCATCATCCTCAGTCCTAAATGATGATATTACTGAATATCTTTGGCCTGTAGTGCAAAGATGAATGATTTCTGATGAATATCTTTGGTCGTAGTGCAAAGATAAGCAGTGTTTAGATGAACATGATTAATCGATGAATATCTTTGGCACATAGTAAAAGATGAATATTTTATTCTAGATATATATTGATTGATGTTACAGGGATAAAAGATAGACGATGAACTTTTAAATTCATATATAGAAGATAGTAGTTTGCATTCTCTACTTAACTCTTCTAATGAATTATTATTTCCGCTGCGAAGATTGATTAAAACTTGTTGTCTATTGTATTCTATTAGATTTTTCCCTGTCGAAGACTAACGATAATTTGTTCTATATTATCTTGGTTATAATGTTCTTTACTGGGCTAGTTGAGCTCACCCTTTTCCTTGTTGTTCCATTTTTCTTCTCGGGGAGGCGAGAATGTAGCAGTCTTAGTGGGGTGTGGAATGATGGTTCTAGAAGTGGTTCTAGTAGTTCTCACTATTCTGTAAAATAGTGTATTAATAATTGTAATGAGGACTTATTTGAGTGTGAATATTGTTTAAATGATAATATTTGTATTTAAACTCACAGTTTAAGTGTTGTCGTATTTTGCACGACAATTGTATTAATAAAGTTGTAGTTGTTTCTGTACCATATATTTGGCGACTCAGAATGGGTGATGTATACCTATTTTGGGGCGTCACGGTTAATGTATCGAGCTTAGGGATATGGTCTCCGGTGGAGATGGGGAATAATAGTACTAGGGGGAGGCGAGTAATCCTTCGCTAAAGTGTGTCATACCTAAACTTATTTGTTGGTCAGTCGAAGCATATGGTTAATATGGGATATGTTAATTTGTTTAATTAACCCTTGTTTTGTGGCAGTATTTAAGATGGCAGCTGAGAATATTAACGGTGGAGTTACTGAGACCGTGGAAACACCTTTAATCACTACCCAGGGGAACGTTCAACAAGAAGGCAATATTCCTCCTGTAAACAACAACACTGAGCAGACAACGAACGACGGGATGTTTAGGAGCTTTTATAGTTCATGCAAAACCGATTTGAGGAGACTCGTGTATACGAGAATCTGTGGAAATGATAATGAACGCAGCGACATCCTGACCAAGTAGTTCAAAGAGTTGGGACCACTTGAATTTAAGGGAAAGCCAGATCCGATCATGGCGAAAATGTGGATAAAGCAAATTACCAAGATATTCGATGTCTTGGGATGCACGGAGGAACATAAGGTTTCATTCTCCACCTTTATGTTCCGTGGCTACAAAGCGTATCATCTTGGTGGGAGTCGTGAAACGGACCAAACTTCCGCCAGTACTCAAAGATGTCTTGGGAAACGTTTTAGAAACTTTTCAACAAAAAATACTTTCCCGAAAGTATTCGCGTATATGAAGGAGGTAGAATTTATTAGACTAGAACAAAACAACATGATTTGTCCCAACACGAGGCGAAGTTCGCAGAGTTATCCAGTTTGCACCTCATTTGGTAGAGAATGAGGAACGAATGACAAGGATGTTTCGAGAGGTTTAAAACCCAGAGATTCGCAATATCTTATCTCTCATAAATTTTCTTTATATTAGGATGTTGTCAACATGGCTCAATTATTAGAAGCGAGATAAGCGAGTACGTTTCAACCAAGGGACCGCAACTGAGGTCATCTGGTGGGTAGTCATCTGAGCAATGAAAACCAAATGAGGAGGAAAACATTTAGAAAAGCGATAACCACTCTGGTAGTACTCGTGGCCATGAAAATAGAAGAAGCGAGGGGGGAGATTTTAAAAGAGGAGATTCAACAATGACACTTTGTGAAGACGTCAAAGACGATGTAACCGGTTTTAAGGGAGGAGAACGACCACCGGTCAGTATCTTTATAAATGTGGAAAAGAGGGACATATCACCCCAAATCCCACAACACTTCAAGGTATGCTATAATTGTGGAAAGGAAGGACATGTCGCTCGAGATTGTACTGTAGTGAAACCAAGTCCAGCGAGGATGGTGACTCAAAAGGCTGTCCCAGAAAAGTTGAAGTCGGCAGTTCATTGGAAGAAGCGTTTGTCGTGGATCGGTCAAAGTGCAAGGAACCCAAACGAGGTGATCACGGGTAAGCTAATCATAAACTCTTGCGAAGTTTATACCTTATTAGATCTGGGGTTCTACCCATTCATTTATCTCTCCCGCTTGTGCTCAACATTTAAATTTGACTCAGGAGAAATTAGACTTTGACTATCTGTGGAAACTCCGTTAGGAGAAACTTTCATCACATCCACTGTTTATGAATCTTGTTTGATCCAAGTTGGCACCATCACATTACCTGTTGACCTTATCTCTTTAAAGATACTTGCTTTTGACGTGATTTTAGGGATTGATTAGTTAAACATTCATCATGCCTAAATTGATTGTTTTCGTAAGGTTGTTAGTTTTTATATTCCTAAACAACCTGTTGTTCGAATTCAAGCAACTAAACCATTAAAATCAATCACTGTCATATCAAGTCATAAAGCTATTCGTTTATTGAAAAATGGATGTCAAGCTTTCTTAGCCCATGTTGTGGATTTGAATAAAGACACGTCAGATTTGAATAATATTCACATTGTTAGTGACTTTCGACGTATTTTCGAAGAACTTCATGGTCTACACCCCGTAGCGTGAAGTTAAATTTTTATTGATCTTGAACTGATACAAAGCCCATTTCTAAAACCCCATATCGAATGACTCTAATGAACTTGAGGAGTTAAAGGTCCAACTACAGGAGTTGTTGGACATCGGTTTTTAGATCCCTAGTACATCTCCTTGGGGTGTTCTGTTTTATTAAGTAAAGAAGAAAGACGGGAGTATGCGATTTTGTATCGACTCACGGGAATTAAACCATGTCACTATCAAGAATAGGTATCCGCTACCTCGTATTGATGACTGTTTGACCCGATTACAAAGGAGCGCAATTCTTTTCAAAGATCGATCTAGATTCGGATATCATCACCGGTGAAGGTTAAAGCGAGGATATTCCAAAGGCGCTTTCGAGAACTTCGATGCGGGCATTATGAATTCTTAGTCATGTCTTTTGGATTGACTAATGCTCCCGCCGCTTTCATGGATATGATGAACCAAAGTATTCAAGGAATATTTGGATCGGTTAATTGTTGTCTTTATTGATGACATCCTCATCTATTCCAAAAGCCGTGAAGATCATGAGCGCCATTTGAAGTCGGTAATCGCAAAGGCTTCGTGATAACAAGCTATATGCCAAGTGAAGAAATCGAGTTCGGCGAGAAGTAGCATTCCTTGGGCACATGGTGTCAAAACATAGAGTGTCATTGACCGCAAAGAAATTGAAGCAATACAAAGTTGGGAACAATAGAAGACGGTGGATGAAGTCACGTAGCTTTACGGGCTTAAATTTGGTTATTATCGAAGATTCGTGGAAGGATTTTCTCGAATCGCTACTCAGCTAACTCAACTGATTCGTAAAGATACAAAATTAGAGTAGAAGCGAGGAATGCGAGAAGAGTTTCCAAGATCTCGAGAGGAGACTCATTTTCGGCACTGTTTGACAATACCATCCGGTTCGGATGGATTTGTTATCTCACAATGATGCTTGTGCAAAGGGTTAGGGTGTGTTCTCATGCAACGTAGGAAAGTCATAGCCTATGCCTTGCGACAACTTAAAGAATATGAGAGGAATTATCATACTCATGATCTAGAGTTGGCAGCAGTCGTTTTCGCGTTAAAGATCTGGAGGCATTATCTATATAGAGAGAAAGTGGAGATATATTCAGACCATAAAAGCCTCAAATATTTCTTCACCCAAAAGGAACTCAACATGCGGCAACGACGTTGGCACGAGCTGTTGAAAGATTACGACCACACTATTCAATACCATCTTGGAAAAGCAAACGTGGTGGTGGTAGCGTTGAGTAGAAGATCATATCACGAGGAACGAGTGCGATGATGTCAAGTATACGCATAGAACCAACTTTAATAGATAAAGTTAAAGTTGTTCAAGCCACAGACCCGGAGTTGATGCGTATGAAGAAGAAAGTGCAAGAAAGTGATATTCCAGAAGCAAGAATCGATGAAGAAGGAATACTTCGAGTCCACTCCAGACTTTGTGTTCCTAATGATTCTGATTTGAAGTACAATATCATGATGGAGGCACACAATACACCATTTGCAATCCATCCTGAAAGTACCAAAATGTATCGTGATCTTCGATATACATTTTGGTGGAACAATATGAAGAGAGAGATTGCAAGGTTTATCTTGATGTGTTTAACTTGTCAACGTGTAAAGGCGGAGCATCAAGTGCCAAAGGGTCCATTGCAACCACTTGAGATTCTGAAATGGAAGTGGGAACACATTACCATGGATTTCGTTACGGGTCTTCCCACTGTTTCTCAAGGCATAAATGCGATTTGGGTTATTGTTGATAGATTAACCAAGTCTGCCCATTTCTTGCCGATACGGGAGACTTATACCCTTGAACGTCTTGCTAGTATGTACGTGAATGAGATTGTGAAGTTGCATGGCATGCCAGTATCCATAGTTTCGGATCGTGACCCAAGATTCACTTCAAGATTTTGGGTTAGCTTGCAAAAAGTTATGGGGACGGATTTACGATTTAGTTCGGCATACCATCCTCAAACGGACGGACAATCAGAGAGGACTATTCAAACTCTTGAAGATCTATTAAGACTCTGTGTCCTAGACTTCAAAGGGAGTTGGGATAAGTATTTACCATTGGTGGAATTCTCTTACAACAACAATTATCAGGCAAGTATAGGTGTAGCTCCATTTGAAACATTGTATGGACGAAAGTGTCACTCTCCAATATGCTGGGATGAGGTGGGAGAAGCAACGTTGTTGGGACCAGAGTTGGTACTAATGACTACAGAAAAGATCCAAACGATTCGACAACGTATACAAACGGCACATGATCGACAAAAGAGTTATGCGGATCTTCATCGAAAGGACGTGGAATTTGACATTGGAGATCATGTATTGTTGCGTGTGGCTCCATGGAAAAGAGTTACAAGATTTGGGAAGAGAGAAAAGCTCAATCCACGATTTATTGGTCCATTTCAGATTCTTGACCGAGTAGGAAATGTGGCCTATAGACTCGCGTTACCTCCAAACATGTCTCATGTTCATAGCGTTTTTCACATATCTGTGCTTCGTAAATATGTGAAGGACCCAAACCACATTATTGAGTTAGAACCAGACGAGATAGCTGAAGATTTAACGTATGAGAAGATACCTGTCAAGATCTTGGATAGGAAGGAGCATGTCCTACGCACGAAGGTTATACCACAAGTTAAGGTTTTGTGGAGAAACCATGCTATTGAAGAAATGACCTGGGAGTTAAAATCAGAAATGAAAAAGAGGTATCCTCACCTTTTCGAAACACCAGGTACGTACGTCAATTTCGAGGACGAAATTTCATAAGAAGGGAAGGTTGTAAGACCCCAACTTTTAATAAATGAAATTTAATTTCCTCTATTTATTATTTTGAAATAGTAAGGGTTGAATTGATTAATGTGGTTAGTTATGGGTAAAATGCGCGAATATTTTAAAAATAAGCAGGTGGTTATAAAATACACATTGTTGTTGGAGAATATTCGTTTGGTCGTGGAATATTCTTCTTTGTCTCGGGAATATTAAATCGAATGGTAGCAGATCTTTTGTGGGCCCATAACATGAAAGCGATTGGATGAAGAAAATGACAAGTATAAGTTGTTTATAAATAATGGCGTAGTTATTCACAGATTAACAACTTGTTGGAATACTCGATTGGTTAAAACACGATGTCTGGCGTTGTTGCACGATAGCACATGAGATTGCACCAATTATTGATTCTTACGTAAGAAGGCATTACTTAATAATTGTTATAGTAATTCTTTATTCAATATTTTATTTTATTGATTCGATAATTGCTACGTTGATATTTTATATTATCTTGTTGTTTCAATAATTGTCCTTCACACGGTATTTTCCATTATCGAAGCAATAATTCATATTATCTGAATAATATTATTAGATAACATTATTGCAATGTCTATAAAGTTCTATCTAAGGAGAGGTTTGGTCACCTAATTGCGCGCCAGTAAGGAGAAATTCTTATTGGAATGCCCCCTCTTTCCCCTCTTTCACAGGAGGCGCACTGGTTATCGATATTGTGATTACGTAATATTATTTGTGAATAATTAATTATTGATTTATATGATAAGGAAAATATTCTTTTTATGTGGATATAGATGGAGAAAATTTTTTAAAGTGACAATTGTTGAAAATCGATATTTTATCTTTTCTGATAAAATAATATTTTATTATATTATTATAATATAATAATGATGATATTTTTACAATGAATGTGGGATATATGAGTATATGAGGAGGAAGAGTATTTTTGTTGCAAAAGTTATTTAAAACATGTTAAACATGTCTATGGGCCCATTTCTTGACTGAAATTTGATTATAGCCTGTAAAATCGCCCGTTTGTGGATTTCGATCAATTTCTGTTTGGAATTTGGAAAAACTTTCTTCTGTAAAGTTGTAGAGAATTGAATTTCCTATAGAAATTCGTAAGATTCGAATTTTCTGATAAAAGGGCTATTTATTATGAAGTTCTGAAGTTTCGAAATAATTGATTTTTTGAAGTTTTATTTATTTTTATTAATAAAAATGTTTTTTATATTTTGTGGGCATCATTAACATGTGCAAGGTGGCTGAATTCAGATTCAAGATGTGGGCGTAGAAATTTTGTATATATATATTAATATTATATTAAATTTTTTGCTTTGGTGTTCTAAGCATTTTTCTATAAATAGGGTGCTTAGGTTAGAATTGAAAATCACACCAGAAACTGAAACTTCTCTCTCTTTCTCTCTCTATATTATCGAGCGTATTCTTGTGAGTATTTTAGTACTTTGAGTATTACTATACTGATTGTAAGTTCTTTCAAAGACTATATTCAAATTATTCGATCAAATGTAATCTTTATCATTTTGAGGTAAGAGATGTTATTTTCTTCACGTAAATGATATTATTTCTTGATATCATTATCTTAGAAATATTGGTTGGAACTTTTTATCAAATTTGGAACTTTTTCATGTCGGGGTTACTATTCATGAGTTAGTATTCACGAGTTACTATTCACGAAGCATGATAATTTTTTTATGAAATTTCTATCTTTTAGTGTCGGAGTTACTATTCACGTATACGACACTATTCACCGAAAAAATAAAATTTTCTTCTTTTTGTCCAAAATATTTATTCTAGATACTAGCTTTGATTGTATCCATGTTTTGATCATTCTTGAATTTTACTCCACTATGATTGTAAGACCCCAAATTATTAATAAATAAAATTTATTTTCCTCTATTTATTTTTTTGAAATAGTAAGGGTTGATTTGATTAATGTGGATAGTTATGGGTAAAATACATAAATATTTGAATAAGCAAGTGGTTATAAAATATTCATTATTATCGGGGAATATTCGTTTGGTCGTGGAATATTCGTCTTTGTGGGGAATATTAAATGCAATGCCTTGCATGATCTCTTTTGTGGGCCCCATGTGAGCGATTGGATGAAGAAAATGACAAATATAAGTTGTTTATAAATAACGGCGTAGTTATTTCAGATTATCTTTGTTGGAATACCCGGTGGTTAAAACACACTAATCTGGCGTTGTTGAAGAAGTAGACATGCGGTATTGCACCAATTATTGATTTTTACGTAAGAAGGCCTTTACTCAATAATTATTTACGATAATTCTTGGTATTTTATTTTATTGATTCAATAATTCTTTGCATTGATATTTTATATTCTTGTTGTTTTGATAAATTGTCATTACACGGTATTTTCCATTATCGAAGCAATAATTCATATTATCTGAATAATATTATTAGATAACATTATTGGCAATGTCTAGAAAGTTACATCTAAGGAGAGGTTTGGTCACCTAATTAATTGCGTAGTGATGAAGAAATTCTTATTGGAAAGTTCCTCTTTCACAAGGAGCGGCACGGGTTGCGATCTTGTGATTCTGTAATATTATTTGTGAATAATTAATTATTAATTTATATAATGAGGAAAATATTGATTTTATGTGGATATAGATGGAGAAAATTTTTAATGTGACAATTGTTGAAAATTAATATTTTATCTTTTTCTGATAAAATAATTCATTTAAATATATTATTTTAATAATATATTAACGGTGATATTTTTATAATGAATGTGGGATATATGAGTATATGAGGAGGAAGAGTATTTTTGTGGCATTAAATGTTTAACACATATTTTGTGTGTCGGTGGACCCCATTTCTTGACTGAAATTTGATTATAGCCTGTAAAATCGTCCATTTATGGATTTCGGTCAATTTCTGTTTGGAATTTGAAAAAACTTTCTTCTGCAAAGTTGTAGAGAATTGAATTTCCTATAAAAAGTCGTGAGATTTGAATTTTCTGATAAAATGACTATTTATTATGAATTATTGAAGTTCCGAAGCTCCGAAATAATTGATTTTTGGAAGTTTAAAATATTTAAAATAAGGAAAACGTTTTTTGTGTTTGGTGGGCATCTTTAACACATGCTAAGTTGCTGAATTCAGATGATTCTAAGTGGGCGTAGACAAATTAATATATATATTATTATTATATTAAATTTTACTATTTTGGTGTTCTAAGCATTTTCTATAAATAGGGTCTTGGGTTAGAATTGAAAATCACTTTTAAGCTGAAGTTTTTCTCTCTCTATATTATTGAGCGTATTTTTGTGAGTATTTTGAGTATACTTTGAGTATTGCTATATCTGGTCTGAGTTCAAGTCATAGCTTTATATCAGGTGTTTATTTAAATCTTGTCTTTCGAGGTAATGGATGTTATTTTATTCAAAAATGATATTATTTCTTCAATATCATTATCTTAGAAATATTGCTTGGAATTTTTATCAAATTTGGAACTTTTTCATGTATCGGGGTTACTTATTCACGAGTTCTTATTCATGAGTTACTTATTCACGAGTTACTATTCACGAATTATTATTCACGAAAGTCTTATTCACGAAGCGTGAAGATGTTTTTTGTGAAATTTCTATCTTTTGGTGTAAGATTCTTATTCACGATATCGACACTATTCACATATCGACGAATTATTCATAGAAAAATGAAATTTCTCATTTTTGTCCAAAATATCTATTATGGATACTAGCTTTGATTGTATCCATGTTTTGATCATTCTTGAATTTTACTCCACTCTAATTACTTATAAAGTATTTTTGAACTTGGATTGTTTAAAATACGAATCCTTAATATTTGTTCTTTTGTTTCACTGGATTCGTTTTCTTTAAAATATTTTTCATCATCCTCAGTCCTAAATGATGATATTCTTGAATATCTTTGGCTTGTGTGCAAAGATGAATGATTTCTTGATGAATATCTTTGGCCGTAGTGCAAAGATGAGCAGTGTTGAGATGAACATGAATGAAGTGATGAATATCTTTGGCCGTAGTGCAAAGATGAGCAGTGTTTAGATGAACATGACCCGGTGATGAATATCTTTGGCTGTGTAGTGCAAAGATGAATATTTGATTCGAGATATATATTGATTGATGTTACGGGGATAAAATATCGACGATGAACTTTTAAATTCATATATAGAAGATAGTAGTTTGCATTCTCTACTTAACTCTTCTAATGAATTGTTGTTTAAATTGCGATTGTTGATTTAAAAGCGGTTGACTATTGTATTCTATTAGATTTTTTCCTGTTGAAGACTAACGATAATTTGTTGTATATTATCTTAGTCGTAATATTCTTTCTTGGGCTAGTTGAGCTCACTCACCCTTTTCCTTTTTGTTCCATTTTTCTTCTCGGGGAGGCGAGAATATAGCGAAATCTTAGTCGGGGTATGGAATGAAAGTTCTAAAGAGAGTTGTTTAGTAGTCCTCACCATTTTTGTAAAATAATGTATCAATAATTGTGATGAGAATTTATTTGGGTATGTATATTGTCAAGATGATAATATTTGTATTTAAACTCACAGTATATATGTTGTCGTATTTTGCATGACAAATGTATTAATAAAGTTGTAGTTATTTACGTACCATGTATTTGGCGACTCGAGAATGGGTTGGATGGAATGGACCTATTTTGGGGGCGTCACGGTTAAGTATCGAGCTTAGGGATATGATCTCTGGCGGAGATCGGGGGGAATAGAACTAGGAGGAGAGCAAGTAAATCCTTCGCTATGTAGTGTGTCTACTAAGCTTATTTGTTAGTTGGTTAGTATATAGGGATATTATGTGATATATTGATTTCCTTAATTAACCCTTGTTTTATGGCGGTATTTGAGAATGTCGATTGAGAATATTAATGATGGAGTAAATGAGGCCGTGGAGATGTCTGTCTTTACCAATGAGGAGAGCGTCTGACAGTCGTGGCAATGTACCTCTGTGAACAACACCCCTTGGCGAGATGATGATGAACGAGGGGATGTTTAGAAGCTTTTACGATTCATGCAAAATCGACGAGGGAGACTCGTGTTCAAAATACGGGAGAAATGATAGCAATTCACGGGTTGTCACAACCCAAGCAGTTCAAAGAGTTGGGACCACAGAATTTAAGGGAAAGCCGATCCGATCATGGCGGAAACATGGGTCAAACAAATTACCAAGATATTCGATGTCTTGGGATGCGGAGAACAGAAGGTTCCATTCGCACACTTTTATGTTACGTGGCGAGGCAAACTCTTGGTGGGAATACGTGAAGCGTACCCATCCAAATTGCACTTTCGGCATGTCTTGGGAGATATTTGAAACTATTTAATGACAAATACTTTCTTGAAAGTATTAATCGTATATGAAGGAAGTGGAGTTTATTAGGCTGAGCGAGAATAACATGGCGGTGTCCCGAGACGAGGCAAAGTTCAGCGGAGTTATCGAGTTTGTACCTCATTTGGTGGAGAATGAGAGCGTATATGACGCGGATGTTTACGAGAGGTTTGAAAACGGCATACGTCGATATCTCATTTCTCATAAATTTTCTCTCTATTCAGATGTTGTCAGCGGAGGCTCGGTTGTTAGGCGAGATAACGAAATACGTTCAACCGAGGGACCATAACTAGGATCATACCAAAGAAGGTCATCGAATAATGATAACCCGGCGGAGAAAAGAAGAATACGGACAAAGGCGGTAACCACTCCGGTGGTAATCGTGGCCATGAAAATAGAAGAAGCGAGTCGGGAGTAGATTTTAAAAAGGAGATTCAACAACGACCATGTGAAGAGGCGTCGGCCGCCAAGAAGGCTGGTTCAAGGAGGAGAAAGACCACCGGTCGTATGATACAAATGTGGGAAAGAGGGACATATCACCATCAAGCGCCCACAGCAGTTTAAGGTATGCTATAATTGTGGAAAAAAGAAGGACATATCGCTTTCGAGATTATGCGGTATCGAAAACCGATCCAAGGAATGGTGACTCAAAGGATGTCGAGAAAAGTCAAAGTCAAGCGGTTCTGGAAGAGCATTTGTCGTGGCCGGTCAAAATGCGAGGAACCCAAACGAAGTTAGCGCGGGTTAGTTAATTATAAATTCTTGCGAAGTTTATACCTTACTGAATCTGGATTCTACCCATTCTTTTATCTCTCTTGCTTGCGCTCAGCGTTTGAACTTGACTACGGAGAAATTAGACTTTGACCTATTTATGGAGACTCAGTTAGGAGAAACTTTCATTACATCCGTTGTTTAGAAATCTTGCTTGATTCGAGGTTGGCTTATCACATTACACGTTAACCTTATTTCTATAGAGATATTTGCTTTTGATGTGATTTTAAGGTTAACTACTCATCATGCCGAAATTGATTACTTTTCGTAAGGTTGTTAGTTTTCATATTCATAAGCAACTTTGTTATTGAATTTAAGCAATCAAACCATTGTAGTCAAACATTTTCATATCAAGCCATGAAGTCATTCGTTTATTAAGGATGTAAAGTTTTCTTAGTCCGTGTTATGGATTTGAATAAAGACACGTCGATTTGAATAATATTCTGTTGTTATTGATTTTTTCCCGGCGTATTTCTGAAGAATTTCTTGGCTTACTCCTAAAAAGCACGATATTAAATTTTGTATCAACTTTGAACCCGGTACAAAAATCATTTCTAAAATCTCATATCGAATGGCTCTATTGAACTTGAGGAGTTAAAAATTCAACTATAGAAATTGGTACTGAGCCTTTATCTGGTGACTTCCTTTGTGGAATGCACGAAGCGGACTCTCCGTGGGGACACCATATTCATGCGATAGTAAAGCGATAGGTGTCATTGTAACGTCTTATCAAGGTTGGGATATGAGTCGCGATTGAGAACAACCTAAGTCGGTAATCGAAATCGTAGCTTTTCAGGCTTAGTTGGTTATTATCGGAGATTTGTTGAAGGATATTCTCGAATCGCTATTCCATTACTTGGTGACTCGTAGAGATACAAAATTGAATGGAGACGCGGAATGTGGGAAGAGCTTGAAGAACTCGAGAGGAGACTCATTTTAGCACGTGTTACGACCATGCCATCACGGAAAAGCGAGCGTGGTAGGCGGCGTGTTGAGTAGAAGATCGTATACAAGTACGAGTGCGATATTGTCAAAAAGACTCATTTCGTATAATTTACAAATAATAGAGATGGAGATGAAAACTCTAGGTACCAGCGTGATGATATATGAGTATAATCGACTTTAATCGATAAAGTTAAAGTTATTCGAAGCTACACACTGGGTCGATGAATTTGAAGAAGGAGGTGCGAAGTTGTTATTTCAAAAGCGAGAATCGGTGAGGTGAGGAAAGCTCAAACCTTCCGATTTATTAATCCATTTGAAATTCTCGATCGAATAGGAACCGTGGCCTATAGACTCGTTTTACCGCCAAATATGGCGTGTTCATCGCGTTTTTCACGTATCGATGTTACGTAAATATGTGGACGACCGAACCACATCATTGAGTTAGAAACCGGACGAGATAATAGAAGAATTAACGTCACGAGGAGGTACTGTCAAGATCTTAGATAGGAAAGAACATGTCACATGTCTTGAGGTTATACCACAAGTTAAAGTTTTGTGGAGAAACCATGCTATTGAGGAAATGACACGGGAGTTGGAAAGCGGAAATGAAAGCGAGGTATTCTCATCTTTTGAAACACACAGATCGTCACGTCGATTTCGAGGGACGAAATTTCATAAGGAGGGAGGTTGTAAGACCCCAAATTATTAATAAATGAAATTTATTTTCCTCTATTTATTTTTTTGAAATAGTAAGGGTTGATTTGATTAATGTGGATAGTTATGGGTAAAATACATAAATATTTGAATAAGCAAGTGGTTATAAAATATTCATTATTGTCGCGGAATATTCGTTTGGTCGTGGAATATTAAATCTTGTCGGGGAATATTAAATGCGATAGTATGATCTTTTATGGGCCCCATGCGGAAAGCGATTGGATGAAAGAAAGCGACAAATATAAGTTGTTTATAAATAACTGGCGTAGTTATTACAGATTATCTTGTTGGAATACCCGGTGGTTAAAACACACTAATCTGGCGTTGTTGAGCGATAGCAGCACGGTATTGCACCAATTATTAATTTTTACGTGAAGAAGGCACTACTCGATAATTGTTCGGTAGTAATTCTTGGTATTTTATTTTATTGATTCAATAATTCTTTGCATTGATATTTTATATTCTTGTTGTTTGATAAATTGTCATTTACACAAGTATTTTCCATTATCAAAGCAATAATTCATATTATCTGAAAAATATTATTAGATAACATTATTGGCAATGTCTAGAAAGTTACATCTAAGGAGAGGTTTGGTCACCTAATCTTGCCAAGTAAGGAGAAATTCTTATTGGAAAGTTCCCTCTTTCCAGGAGCGGCTTTGATTGCGATCTTGTGATTACGTAATATTATTTGTGAATAATTAATTATTGATTTATATAATGAGGAAAATATTAATTTTATGTGGATATAGATGGAGAAAATTTTTAATGTGATAATTGTTGAAAATTAATATTTTATCTTTTTACGATAAAATAATTCATTTAAATATATTATTTTAATAATATATTAACGGTGATATTTTATAATGAATATGGGATATATGAGTATATGAGGAGGAAGAGTATTTTGTGGCATTAAATGTTTAACACATATTTTGTGTGTCGGTGGACCCCATTTCTTGATCGAAATTTGATTATAGCTTTGTAAAATCGCTTGGTTTATGGATTTTGGTCAATTTACATTTGGAATTTGAAAAACTTTCTTACGTAAAGTTGTAGAGAATTGAATTTCCTATAAAAAATCGTGAGATTGAATTTTCGATAAAATGGCTATTTATTATGAATTATTGAAGTTCAAACTCAAAATAATTGATTTTTGGAAGTTTAAAATATTTAAAATAAGAAAAATGTTTTTTTGTGTTTGGTGGGCATCTTTAACACATGCTAAGTTCTTTGAATTCAGATGATTCTAAGTGGGGTATGAGACAAATTAATATATATTATTATTATATTAAATTTTCTACTTTGGTGTTGTTAAGCATTTTCTATAAATAGGGTCTTGGGTTAGAATTGAAAATCACATTTAAGCTCGAAGTTTTTCTCTCTATATTATCGGCGTATTCTTGTGAGTATTTTGAGTATACTTTGAGTATTGCTTTATACGGTCTGAGTTCAAGTCATAACCTATATCAGGTGTTTCATTTATAAATCTTGTCTTTCGAGGTAAGTGATGTTATTTTATTCGAAAATGATATTATTTCTTCAATATCATTATCTTGAAATATTGGTTGGAATTTTTATCAAATTTAGAACTTTTTCATGTCGGGAGTTCTTATTCACGAGTTCTTATTCATGAGTTCTTATTCACGAGTTCTTATTCACGAAGCTACTATTCATGATGCGTGAAGATGTTTTTTTGTGAAATTTCTATCTTTTCGTGGTCTCGAGTTACTTATTCACGATATCTGGCACTATTCACGAATCGACACTATTCATAGAAAAATGAAATTTCTTCTTTTTGTCAAAATATCTATTATAGATATTAGCTTTGATTGTATCCATGTTTTGATCATTCTTGAATTTTACTCCACTCTAATTACTTATGAAGTATTTTTGAACTTGGATTGTTTAAAATACGAATCCTTAATATTTGTTCTTTTGTTTCCTTTGGATTCGTTTTTTCTTTAAAATATTTTTCATCATCCTCGGTCCTAAATGATGATATTCTTGAATATCTTTGGCACTGTAGTGCAAAGATGAATGATTTCTTGATGAATATCTTTGGCCCGTAGTGCAAAGATGAGCAGTGTTGAGATGAGCGTGGTGGTGATTAATATCTTTGGCCAGTAGTGCAAAGATGAGCAGTGTTTAGATAAACATGACCCGGTGATGAATATCTTTGGTGCATAGTGCAAAGATGAATATTTGATTCGGATATATATTGATTGATGTTACTGAGGGGATAAAAAATCGACGATGAACTTTTAAATTCATATATAGAAGATAGTAGTTTGCATTCTTTTTAACTCTTCTAATGAATTGTTGTTTTTCACGCTGAGTTGTTGATTAAAAGCTGGTTGACTATTGTATTCTATTAGATTTTTCCTGTTGAAGACTAGCGATAATTTTTTGTATATTATCTTAGTCATAATATTCTTTCTTGGGCTAGTTGAGCTCACCCTTTTCCTTTTGTTCCATTTTTCTTCTCGGGAGGCGAGAATGTAGCGAGTCTTTAGTCGGGGTATGGAATAAAGGTTCTAGAGAGAGTTGTTTAGTAGTCCTCACCATTTTTGTAAAATAATGTATAAATAATTGTGATGAGAATTTATTTGGGTATGTATATTGTCTAGATGATAATATTTGTATTTAAACTCACAGTATATATGTTGTCATATTTTGTACGACAAATGTATTAATAAAGTTGTAGTTATTTCTGTACTATATATTTGGCGACTCATAATGGGTTGGATGGAATGGACCTATTTTGGGGGCGTCACAATGATTATCTATGAGATATTTTTGGACATGGAGTAACTGAAATACAAATCCATAATATTTATTATTTTGTTCACTGGATTTGTTTCCTTTAAAATATTTTTCATCATCCTCAGTCCTAAATGATGATATTACTGAATATATTTGGCCTGTAGTGCAAAGATGAATGATTTCTGATGAATATCTTTGGCCGTAGTGCAAAGATGAACAGGTGTTTAGATGGACATGACCAACTGATGAATATCTTTGGCCTGTAGTGCAAAGATGGATATTTTATTCCATATATATATTGATTGATGTTACAGGGATAAAAGATAGACGATGAACTTTTAAATTCATATATAGAAGATAGTAGTTTGCATTCTCTACTTAACTCTTCTAATGAATTATTATTTCCGCTGCGAAGATTGATTTAAAACTTGTTATCTATTGTATTCTATTATATTTTTTCCTGTTGAAGACTAACGATAATTTGTTCTATATTATCTTGGTCATAACGTTCTTTACTGGGCTAATTAAGCTCACCCTTTTTCTTGTTGTTCCATTTTTTTTCAAGAAAGAGAATGTAGCGAAGTCTTAGTCGATTGTGTGGAATGATGGTTCTAGAAGTGGTTCTAGTAGTCCTCACTATTCGTAAAATAGTGTATTAATAATTGTAATGAGGACTTATTTGAGTGTGGATATTATCACAGATGACAATATTTGTATTTAAACTCACAGTTTAAGTGTTGTCGTATTTTGCACGACAATTGTATTAATAAAGTTGTAGTTGTTTCTGTACCATGTATTTGACGACTCGGAATGGGTGATGTATACCTGTGAGACCCCAGATTTTATCAATAAAGATTTAAATTTTGTCGAAATAATGGTGTGAATTTGAGATAATATTATAGTTGTGGGTAGTATTTATAAATTTTGCAAAGTATGCAAGTGGTTATATTATATTCGATTGGTCGGGAATATTCGGTTTAGCGGGGAATATTAAATACAACGGCTCAATCATTGGTGGACCCCAGCAATGTAATTATTGTCGGATTGAGAAAACGACAAAAATATTTTATTGAAATAAGCGGCGGAAGTTTTCTGGTTGATCTTGTTGAACTACTCGGTAGTAAAAGAAATACGAGAATACGTGTGGTTGCGTAGTAGCATTACGGTATTGATTATTGATCTTATGTGAGAAGTCACTCGGTTTGATTCCATTATTGTCGATTAATAATATGAATTATTATAGCGATAATGACGTTTTGTTTTATTCAGTATTATTAACGTAATAAAAGCGAAACATCTTTTTATATAAAGCAGAATACTTTATTAAAGTTATTTATAAATAGAATATATTATATTTTATTACGTAGTGTTGCATAGTGTTTGCATAGTAAAATGTTTTTATATAAATAGAATATATTATATTTTATTTAAAAGATTTTGCTTTAAATATGGATAGTCAGATTAAAGTAAATCAATCTGGACCGATTCATGGATTAATTACTATGCATTCTATTTTTCTATAAATAGAAGCTCATTCCTTCATTATTTTCTTACTTAATTCATTTGAAACTTTAGAGAGAATTATATGTAGTTTTATAGAGAAAAAATCTATAGAGAAAGAAGAAGAATATTACAGTACTTCACTACTTTGATATCCAATGTCTTTTTACGGTGGGGATATTATTTGTTGTAACTTCGTAAGGGGTGTTATTCTTTTTATTATTCAAGAAGAGAACTTACATTATTCCATTCATTATTATTACATTGGAATAACTTGTAAAAGTGGCATACCCTATACATAACTTTTGTATCGCTCAGATACCCTATACTACTTGGTGAAATCCTTTATATTATTCCATTCTTATTTATTACATTGGAATAACTTTGTATCTGTGGAATCCCCTATACTTGGTGATCTTCTTACATTATTCCATTCTTTATTATTACGTTGGAATATCTCATGCGTGTGTTTACACGGACACAGTTCCATTGTTTATTATTCCGCATTTATTATTACATTGGAATATCGCATCGTGTGTTTTTGGGACTCGGTTCCATTGTTTATTATTGGCATTTATTATTACATTGGATCATCGCGCCGGTGTGAATTTCACGACACGGTTAAGATTATTATTATTACATTGGAATAACGCATCATCTGCAATCGCGTGCGTGGTGATTTCTTTTGTTATTCCATTCTTTATTATACCCTGGGTTGGTTAAAACTTTGACTTCTATATCTTTCATGAAATTAGTAGAATATCATTGATATTTGCGTTTCATCCAAGATCTTTTCATGGAAATATTCTTACGATCATTCTTGAATTTTTTTACTCTACAAAAGCAATATCTTGTTGACAATTTGGGCGTTCTTAATTCCTGGATAAAATAATTCTTGAACTTGTTTTATTGAATTATTATGTCATTGTCATCATCCTCATGATATATTATGTTATCTTTTGGCTTTACGATGCGTAGATGAACTTAGTATGATTATAATGAGGGGATCATTCGGTATAATCGTGCCTTTGTTATAAATGATGTGATAAAAGTCCTCGGTGGAACGTAATGCGATGATGGATAGTTTTTGGTATGATTATGACGAGGGGTGATTCGGTATAGTCATGACCATTGATAATTTGATGAAAATCCTTGACCAAGTAGATGCGAGGGATGATTAGATGTGGTGGTTTATTTATTAAGATGAGTACCGGTGATAAAAATTGATGAAAACCCTTTAAAACCTAAAAGATAGTAGATTTTATTCTTTACTTGACTCTTTTAATGGATCAGATATTCAAACTTGATTAAAGCTGTTGTCTATTGTATTTTATCGGTTTCTTATTTGTTGAAAGCTTAATGATAATTTATTACGCATTATCTTAGTCGTAATATTTTTCTTGGCTAATTTGAAATTTCCTTTTCTTTCACTTTTATTCTCTTGAAATGAGAACATATTTGGAGACGAGTTGGGGAAGCAGAGTAATGGTCAGGAGGATAAGATTAGTAATCCTAACTATTACGTGAAATAGTGTGATAATAGTTGTAATGAGAACTCCTTTTGAGTTTGTATAATATCTAAGTAGACAATATTTGTATTCAAACTCGCGGTTTATGTCAGTATTGCATACTACGACATTATATTAAGTAAGTTGTATTTGAATTTATGTATTAGAAGTATAAGTGGCGACCCAAGATGGGTGACGTATACCTAATTTTGGGGCATCACAATAACTATTTTGGAGGCGTCACAAATAATATAAATTATAAAATTTACTCAATTAACATTAATTAAGCAAATTACAAAAAAGACATTACACAAATAACTTAACTTATAAATTACACAAATAACATAAATTAAACAAGTAAAACCATTAACTTAAAATATTAAAAAAAACATTAACAAATAGTATAATAAATGAATAAATAACTAAATAATTATTTACACCATCTCCCCCATTCCAAATCATCAACGGTTAACCATCACCGGAGGCTCGGAACCTTTGAATCTTCAATTTTTTCTGTTTTCATCGTCAATACAAGCGTTTCAATCAACTATGTACCCAAATTCGACCAAATCAATGTGTTAGTAATCCACCCAAATTTCGAAACCCCCGTAGTCTCTGTCCCGTTCTAATAGGAGGAAGACGCGCCACGACGTCGACATAAAAAACCTTAAATTTTTTGAAATTCATCATCTCCATAGATAAGCTCCTCCTCTTTTTATCTATATCTTTGTACTAGTTGGGTCTCGTATTTCGGTAACGTATGAATAGTGGATTTATCTCAAACTTTGAACGATCCAGATAATTTTTTGAATGAATAGAAAATTCAAAATTATTTATATTTTATTAAATAAATATATATAAATTGTAACGTAATAATTTTTTATATTTGATTTTCAGTCAAAATGAACTTGACTTCTTTTCTGTCTCCTTATTGGGATCTTAACATAGTTTTTTAGTACACACAAATTTGTGATGTCAGCAACCACATCATCAATTTATGATGCGACAATGTTTAATTGAACTAAAGTGAAAAAAATTAAATTGTTATCATCTTATTGCAAAAATTAAAAAATTAATTAGGATAATAATTTATATTTAAGCCTTCTAAATGTGAACATGAAATGCATCCTAGTCTGCCTGGAAAAAGAAAAAGAAAAAAGAAAAATTAGAGTTAACTTTGTATGCATTTTTCCCCACTACAATTTGATTTCTCAAAAGGATTAAGAAAATAAACTAATGGGATTATATTTTATCTCTTCTGATTTATCACTAATGTAAAATATCAATATATTTAAAATAAATTTAGTTCCTTCTTTTTTAAAAAACTTTTGATTCATTAATAGTTCATCATCTAATGTGAAGCATGATTTTTATAATAAAAAACACTGTGTTGTTTATACTTTTATATATTATACTATATTAATATATTAATTATATAAATAATAGCTTAATATTGTAGAATGATTTTTATAAAAAATTATTTCCTTCTAAAATATATTATTTAACTAATAAATGTATAACTAATTAGTAATAAATAAATAAATAAATTTAGAAATCTATAAAATAAATTCATCTATTTATATAATATAAATGATAATATTCATCTTTAAATTGATTAATTAATCATTTATTTATATATTAATATATTCATCTATTTATGTAATAGGTAAAATCTTATTTAAAATCAAATAGTTATACTTATAATATTTAATAATAAAAAATATTATATAATTAAATATTATTATTGTTACCAAAAATATGAATTTTAAAAATACGAACTAAATTAAAAGAGTGAATGAAAATAAAAATATTGATAAATAGATTATTGTGATAGTAAGAATGTAAATGAAAAAATCTTGAAATTAAATAATAGATAAAAAGTAGTTTCTTTTTCTAATTTTTGTGTTGACTGACCATTCTAAAATTTTAGAGTTAAAAATAATCTTTTATTATTATTATTTTTATTATTATTTACAAATCTATATAAATAGATATAGATTTTTCTTAACGTTTATTTATTAATTAATTTAAATTAGAAGGGTTGCTAAATAGAATCATAAATTTATATTCATATTAAATACTCCCTCCGTCCCTAATTATTTGATGTTTTAAAATTTTTTATTTGTCCCTAATTATTTAACGTTTTTGAGTTTTTCATTTGTCCCGTTTGTTCAAATCTAGAAGAATTAATGACAATTTTTCCAAAATTACCCCTCATTACTCTACCTATTTTTTGATGCTTTAAACTCTTTCTCTCTCCTTGCCCCAACAAAACTATTCTTATCCCAACAAAAGATTAACGGTATTATAGACAATTAAGTATTATATTTAATATTTTTCAATCATTATCTTAATTCTCGTAAACGTTAAATAATTAGGGACAGAGAGAGTACCAAACATATGTAAATATATAAAATATAAGAAGGTGAAAAAATAATTTACATTATTATTTTATTACTTAAAAATTTTCATTAATTGTAATTTATATTACTCATCTCTTACAATTATACTTCTCTGGTAACACATATCCCGATAAATTTGGGATACAAGCAGTGGGGTCCATCCAACAAGAATACCGCCATTCCCCATAAAAAGAGTCGCTACGCCACCGCTATCGCCGGCGCCGAGCGGCGCCGTTACAGTTCGGCAGTCGAGTTTTTCACATTCTTGGCTAGGTACTTGTCATTATTTTTTCAAACATCAGCCAAACACACCAAAAATATTGTACTATGTCAGAATATTTATCCAAACAAGAATGTGTATACAGGATCTTAGATTTTGTTTTTGAGATGGTAATTATACTTTTTATACAAGTTTTGAATTTGCATGCCTGATGCCTTTTTATATTAATATATTTATGTTTGTTATATGTGGAATCAAAATATAAAAACTATTATAATTATTTTCGAATTTTCAAAAGTTTGTTTTTGGAGAATAGATGAAAGGAAACAAGTTATGGAATTAAAACAAATGGAGTAGTTGGCCTTTTGTATTCATGGATTTGATTCAATTTTGTTTGTCAATGTTTGTTGAAATTTCCAGTAAACGAGGGAAAACAATTTTAGTTTAATGGTGTCTGTTTCTATTATCTCTGATAACATTTTCCTCTTTCATCACCTGATGAGAGAGAGAGAGAGAGACAAACTGCCTCAATTTAATACTAGTACAATATCAAGTAACTAATACTTACTGGAATTGGTGTTTCAGGGTTTCCTATCATTATGCATTAATATGGCCATTTGGGTTTACATGAGAGTCACTGTTAAATATGAGTTTGAGGCAAAGATAGCTGTTGCTGAAAAACTGTAAAATATTGAGTTTGGGTTTACATGACGATATGGATCGGTTGACTATGAGCATCGAGGATCTGCTTTCACACTTCAAGGAAGAGGTTGTGGCTTTTCATTTAAGGTATCTCTATCTAGTTAGCTGGACTGCATTTAGTTGGTAACTTCTGCATTTAGATGATTATGATTTCTGATTTAAAAGCTATGGCTTCCCCCACCTCCCTCCTTTTTTGGAAAAACAAATTAAAGATTTGCATTCTCAATATTTCTGGCGTATTATAAGAAATTGGCTCACTGAATGGATATTGTCTATAAGATGAAGGATATCTCCTATGAATTAATATGGGTTCCAGCTTTGTAAAATGAATAAACTTCCCTGTGATTAAATGCAAGTTTTCTTATGCAACATAATCGAAGACAGAAAGAGTGTAAACAGTTTTAGACGGAGTACTGGTGTTTAAATAAAAACTATTTGCATATTTGACTTCTTGTCTTACAAATGGTCTGTTTAGTTTAAGTTCTCTCTTTTATGAAGTATTCTAGAAAAGTTACTCTGAGATTGCAAGATAGTGATAGAATTAAGCGTATTAATGAATATCATAAACCATAATTTGAAGTTTTATTTAACTTTTCTTTGACCAAGATATTGTAAGAAAAAAGGATGGATAGATAAATAATGAATTAAGAGAAGAGGCATTAATTAATAATTTAGAATAAGTCACCTGTCTGCACCCTGGGAGATATGCTATGGAATTCACTTGAATTGGGATACTTTGTCTACCATCAACAAAGCATATGAAGCGATATAAAGCTAGCTTAGAGAAGGCAAGAATCTCTTGAAAGTTAAGCAATGGAGTGTAGGGAAGAAAGCACTGTCCACAAAGCCACTTTTAAACCAATAATTAGCACATATTCAACATTCCCATCAGGTCAATGAAGGGAACCCAAATATGCTTATTTAATGTCTTAGTTTATATAGAAACTATTTTCCCAAACAAGAAAGGGTCTTAAATGAATACAATACATGTCATAGCATATGTTGTGAACATCCGTGGAATGGTCTGTGATTAAGGGTGAGTTTGCACTAATAAGTTTCAACTGTGAAGGTGGAGGAACAAATTGAAAAGGTTAGAATAGACTCACTTGTACTTGATATTGCTTCTGTGCCATAAAGCGAAGCATCTGGTTCTTATCTATATAATTATTGAGATTTCTTAGAGAATGGTTAAAGGAATTAAAACTATTGCCCCAAAACAAGGCTGTATTTTGAAGGGAGCTCATAGAGGACATTTGAATCTTATGTATGACTTTTCTGGTTTTATTGTTATCAAGTTTGTTGAAGTAATGCTCAAATGGCGGTCCATTGTTGTGTTTTTGAATTGCTCTGTAGTATTAAGCCTACTTTTGCTGACAGTTATAATTCAGATACCACAATAAAAAATTCCTTGGACCACCCTACAAAAGTAGAATTCAATTATAGATATTCCAACACATTCAGAGAGAGAGAGAGAGAGAGAGAGAGAGAGCTATTATACTTATGCAAAAAGTGAAGGGATATCATTAGCTTCATGTAAGATAAGGTTGCACCATACAATATACACTAAGAAACCCTTCTTGGGAAAGACATGGCAATGCTAGTGGAAGGGAGATAGAGATAAAGGATAAGCAAAAATAAAATGTTGTCTGAGAGGGTTAGAACTCGGAACTGCAGAGAAGCTTGACACTGCTTCATGTAATTCTTTTTCGTAGTTCACTTTCATTATACAGCACCACCTGAGAGTAAATTTTTTGAATGGTTTAGGAAAATGATATAATTAGGGTTCAGAGAAATGAAGTATAGTTATAATGTCTATAGATTTTTCTTACCATATTCCCTTGGTGCTTTGCATTTATAGCATTCTGTCCTACTGGCATAGTTGTGTATACCACATCCTAGCCTGGACAAATCCAGATACACTCATATTAGATATGTAGGTCACATAAAATGGCAAATATTTTCATATTTTTTAAAAAAGTTATGATTATTATTATCAACTAAAACTGCAAATAATAATATGGTATACCCAGAAAAATGTAGATAAAAAGAAGAATTTCAAAGAGTTCTAGGTGTATTAAAGCAATGCAGATATATTACCAACAATAATAGAAAAAAATTGAACTCACCTATTGCAAATCCAGTCACCAGTTTTCCAACCAGGAGGAACGGTGTTATCGTAGGCATACCCTCCTGAACCCATCATGCTAGCTCCATACCCGTAAAAATCTTCTTTTAATGCACCACACCTGAAGCAGTTTGTTCTGCTAGCGTAGTTGTGTGCTCCACAGTTCATGGCGTTGCAGTACCAGTCCCCAGCCAAGACTTCTGGTCTATTTATGCCATACGATGAGATATCAGTATCACCTCCAAACTTAGGGAACCTACAACGTTGGCATGAGTCTCGTTTCTTGAAATTCAAATGCTGGCATGAGCCACACATCCAGTCTCCGCTACTCATCTTCTCCCTTGGGATGTCTGAACGTAACTGAAAGGAGAAAAATTTAGAATTTAAGCTATCTGATTCATTTTTTTCATCTTCTTCAAGCTATGTATAGCTGCTAAAAAAACAAAACAAGAACATAATAGATGAAGTGCCTAGCAGCATGTATCTATTATATATACGTACTAAAAGGGATTAAGAGAGGGCCTTTTCTACCATACTGTTAGCTGTTAATACTGAGCAAAATGAAATTTTTACAAAATATACACCAACCCTAAAAATTTTATAAACGTTTTCCAGGAAAATGCCAAACGGATGCTTGAATAGAAGGATACATTTTGCATTAGAGGGGGTTCAACTTAGATTGAAAATTTTCTGATTATGATGGAAATGGTAGAGAAAAATTAGAGATCCTAACCTAGGAAATTATCTAGATAGAGAAAACAAGCTTTGACTAAAAGGACTTACCGCAAGAACTTGAATGGAGGCTTGAGAGTAGTAGTATTACTTGTAGTACTAACAGTAGAGATATGTTAATGGAGTTGGTGATTTTGATGAATGGGTTCGTATGGTATATATATACTTGCTCAGGCCTCAAGAATGGGCCCATGAGTGGACCTTTTCATTTCATAAGAGCTTTGGATGGTCTCCTTATAGGATGTGATTCTAAAAGTAAAAATTTCTGAAAGATAGATAAACCTCTTACTTCTCTGCAGCCTTCTTTTAGCAAGGTAGTGTGTGAAAAGGAAGGGCTTCCAAAGGTGTAAGATTGGTAAGTGCATGCATAAAAACACATATTTTTTCATATTTTGTTCCAATTATGCCCCTTCTTTACATGATTCCCCATGCATTATTTGAATTAAAAGGCTTTCAAGTATTATTCTCCCTTTCGCTATATCCATTCCTGGAGGTATTATGAGGGGAAGCTGTTATTTGAAAGTGTGGGAATAGGGATATATTACCTCCATCTCTTGCTCACATGGATGGCCCCACTTTTGTAAGGACATGGATGCTTACATGGATTCCACATAACCTTGCAACCTGCGTACAGACTTGGTCACTTGGCTTATATAGTTCCGGTCGACACGGTTCAGGTTGGAAGGTAAAATAACTAGAGATAGTTTCCTATTGGGAATCAATTCCTTATAATGCACATCCATTACCACATTATATTCTTCTTTGCTTGTTTTGATTCCTTTTTTCTGCAATAATTCAAAAGCCATTTGAAGATTCATATCCAGTGGCATTTTTAGGGCTTTTAATTACTTTATGCATGTGTATATACATTTGTACAGTGACAATACAAGCTATAAACCATATATATCTGCACCAAATAAGCCCTTTCATGTATGCTTACTGTAACTCCTAGGAATGTTCAAACTTCAAATAACTTTGTGTGCTAGTTATCCTTTTGGTAAATTCATATTTTACTCCTTTGGATCATTAAGTTGTAATGTTATATAAAAATATAACTTGAGCCACTGTTCCGTAGGTTATTTTGTATTCATCTTTAATGGTTTGTGTTTAATATACTGGATATAAACAGAGTTCATACAGAAAATAGAATGGTAAAAGATTACTGTTTGAGTGCACCTAAAGTCATTTTTTCTTGGGTTATGCTTCAAAATTATGTTATACTAATTGAAAAGCATTAATCAATACTTGAGATTTTTTCTCCAGTATCAATTATGTTCAATATCCAAGCTACAAGCTTAAAGACAAGTGTGCTAGCATTCTTGTAGACTTGTACAAAGGGTATAATGTCTTCACTTGCATGATAGTTAATTTGCTATGTCATTATTCTCCACGTAAAATTTATTTAGGGATGTTCAATTCATTAATTTTAATATTTTACATATTTGTTCCTTAATTGAGTAAAGTAGATATACTTGTTTCATGTTCAATTTATTATTTATTTTTTACATAATTGTCCTTAATTGAGTTAAAATTGACAAAATAGTTTGCACTCGAATCACAAGCGTTAACACCAACAAAAGTTAACTGCATGCATGAAAGTATTTTAATCATAAAAGCACATGAGTGCATGCTATAGTAATTCATGACTCATCCCAAACACATAACATACACACAAAAAAACAGTATAAAAAAGTACATGGTACATGCATTTTTTGTTTGAGTAATGTTATGTACACAAATTATACACAAAAAACTATGCACAAATAGCATTAAAAAAAGAGAGAAAATAGGAAGCGAGACTTATCATTGGATGTTTGACATATTTTCATTGGTATGCAATACATGGGTCCTACTCTTTGTGTACAACTTTTTGTGTATAGTTTCTGGATATAATATTATTGTTTCTGTTTAACTATCAGTTATGTCACCCAATTAGTCCCAACCCTGGCCCTGTTTCGTGCATTTCTGATAGCTATAGAATTGCTAGAGAGCAAATTTGTTTGGATTGGCCGTCAGCAAATGCATTCTTCTGTCTTCAGAGGTATTCGTCATCTTCTCTTTCCATTCAAAAAACTTTTTTATTCCGTGTTTGTAATTCAATGTAATTTTCTTTAACTGCTGCTATTACAAAATTTCAGTGATAATTAACTGAAGAGAACTTAGCTTATTTTACAAGGGTATGACTATTTCCACAAATTATTTTGGTAAGTTCACGTAGTATTCACGTGAGACTAACTTTAACTTTGTGGAACTTCGGAAATAGCAAGACAACACTAGTATGCATTTATTTCTTGTTCTTCTTTTGGATGGTTAAATTTACAGTTTATGATTCATAGAAAAATAACATACAAGCAGGAGGCTTGTCCTACATAACTGCATATCACATTTTATAGGAAGTGCATTAGCAGTTTTCTCTAAAAGCTGCCACATATTGTTGGTTTGTTGTCAAATTACGAATAAATATAATGTTGTCTTGAAAAAGAAACAACATTACAAAAATTATTTTTATAATCTATATACTTGTAAGAAAGCCACAAATATGTATAGTGAGAAGTACATTAAAATTGGATATTTATGCAACCAATAGATTGAAGAGATGAGGTCTTATTTAATAAGTAGTATCTGTAATTGTTGAAACTGCTAGAAAGTCGGTTCCCAAGGGGACAATTCAATGACTGTAGAGCCAACCAATAACCATTAGGACATGGCTTCAACCATTTCTCCAACAACCCAAAAAAGCTCAACAAGTCCAAACATGGCTTGAAGCTAAGTCTAAGACTGGCACCAACAACTGACTTGAAGCTAAGTCTAAGACTGGCACCAACAACTGAACGACAAGGCTCTTTTTTTGGGGGGGTGGGAGGGGTTGGGGGGTGTTGGGGTGGGGGTGGGGGTGGGGCCAATGAACTAGGGCAGGGGATTCTGTACCAAAAAAGAAGAAGAAGAAAAATCTTTAAAGGTTGGCAACCTATATAACAAGCTGGTTAGATGGAGTGTTGTTGCCCTACCCCCCTTGTGGGCACCAAAGAAAATGAAGAAATTATGCGTCCCTATTGAGCAACAAACTCTCAAGTCTCCCCAAGAATATACTAAAGTTGGAGCCTGGAGGGCCTATGGACCAATTAGAATGTCCATTGACCATGGTGGGTGGGCCCACATTGTCTGAGTTGTCAAGTTTAGTGGATCCCACATAAGCCCATATGCTTGCGTGTTGACCTAGGATTTGATAAGGAGGAATCCTAATCACCATTTTTTGTTAACCAGACAAAATGAATATTCTGCATGAAGAAAACCTTAGACAAAGGCCCACCCGGCACCCAGGGTCCTTTATTCTATATATCCGTGACCGTGACTATTAATTCTTAATGGGAGCCAGTTCTCCTCAATAATACTGCGGGAATCCACATCCTCCTATCTGTGATGCGAAAAACAGCCGCTTCTTTTGATTTGAATATTCCTTTGTGCTGCTGTGTTTTGTAGTAGTAATACTGAAAATATTTAACACGATTTTAACATTGATTTGCTCTCACTGCCCGAGTGCAGTTATTATACTCTTCATCTTCTTTTTTTTTCCTGTTTTAGAAATGACTACTCAATTAATATATATATATATATATATATATATATATATATATATATATATATATGGGGTTCTTCCATGCTTGATTGGCCATTCTTAAAGTCTTTCAAGAACACCCCTTTTTGAATAGTAGATAAATTGAATTGATGGCTGCGATTAACTTTTCTATTTGATAAGTAAGCACGAGTTGTTGTGCTTTAATTATTTACACTGCATTCTATTTCTATTTTAATAAGTGAGGTCCACGTAAAATTATATCACAAGTATAGTTATAAAAGTGAATATTTATTATTAAAATAATCCGTAGGAAGAGCTTCTAGAACTTACATTACATTATTTTTAATTTTTTTTTATTTCTCCATTATATGTCATGACTCAAAGACATTAAAATGGAATAAAAAATAAAATAAATTCCAGTAGAAGACAAAAACGATACTACCGAATTAAAATAATAAAAAAAAATTAAGTAAGATCAAAGCTAATACTACGGTGGCATTAAAATAATATTAAAATCTTGGTAGAATGCAATTTGATCTGACTTGCAATAAAAATTGAAAAAATAATGGTAAGACTGACTTATCACATTGATGATAAAAATTGAAAAAAAAATGATTTTATTCAAGCAATTCGCTGCTAAACAGATTGGAACTCGCAACCTCAAACTCCATACACTCGTCATATGACCATCCGAGCACCACATGCCTAGCTGTTAATTTCAACCAAGGATATATCTTTATATTAAAACTTAACCATCCCTCAAAATCTATGTTCTTGCATTATTATTATATTATGATTTATTATTATTAATAAGTCTATATAATACATATGGGGGTTTTCTATTTAGAAATAAATTAATATCTATATTTATTATTATCCCCTTTAATATTTTTTCTTATTTTTGTAATAATATCAATAAAAGGATTATTAATATATTAAGAAAATATCATTCTTTAATAAAATATAAATAATGATTTTATATTCATGTATTACTATTATTAAAATAATATTAATAATGATTTTAATATTAATATAAATAATGTGATTATTAATATTAGTCCAAATAAAAATATCCATACAGATTCAACAAAATAGATAATTTTTTTCAGATTAATAATATGAGGTGGTTTTATGTGATTCAATAATATTCATATTACTAAGTTATGAATTTGAAAATCCCATAAAGTTCAACCAAATAGACATTCTTATTAATTAATATGTACATTAGATAACGTTGGATAAATTCTATATCTCGAGTAGGAAGTAATCTTGCGGATTTCTTGTAGAGCTCTCTATGCGACGCAGTGATAACGAAAGATCGTGACATCTTCCAAGGACCACTTCTTCGTAAATATTACCATGGCCCTAACGAAGCAATCAACATATTTGCATACAAAAATGCCACAGTCTGAGTTGTTGTGTTGTTTCGGTCGAATCTTTAAGGTCTGCACAGTAGGATTACCGATGGGCCACTCATGCATCGGATTACCATTTCGCAAATAAAATGGTATCAAATGTACCTGCATGTACAAAGTAGTTGGTTAATAATTTTTTAATATTAAAGGACATTATAAAATTAAAATATTTTAAAACTAAACATACCGCAACTTTAACGAATTTCGAGTACATTTCATGTAACTTAATATACATAGTGTCATCAGTAAAGCGGGTCGATTATGGTAACCATCCAATCTTCATTTGCGAATAGGAACAAGACAAAATGGCGTTGATTGGTACTACACACCGGCATGAATATGTATTTGCATTCGTGTAAAGGTGGACCAACATCTTGGTTAACATACGGATTGCAAAAACTCCATGCAGTATTCACGTTAGTGCAGGGCACATAGCCTTGCCCAAGATGCATGAAGAATGAATTCATGAAACCAAATTGGGACCAATTTTGTATTCCCCGCGACCTGTAGTATTCCTCTCTGTCTCGTAGCAACAACATATAAGCGTCGATGACATGCTCGAATATCCAACTCCAGGCCCTAAGGATTGCACTGCATTGTGTTCTAATTCATATAACCTGGCGCGGATGTGATAAAGGATATAAATCCCTTCTGGTGCCACCACGTTTCCAAACATATGTTTATTTACAAATGTCTCCTTCCAATCTTTAAGTCTTTTGGATAAGGACCCTTTTGGTCCATAAGAGATGTGGTCTCCCGCATCTTGTACCTGATTGAGACCCAAATGTACATTATTATTATATAGTAATAATAATTAAAACCATCACTATTAACATAACTATATATACCTTTTGTGAACTAGATCCTCAAGCGCCGAAAGTCCATGCAAATAAAGAGTTGGTTGGAATGTAACACTCCTCATAGGTTTGGAAGGTTGGAATGTAACACTCTTCGTAGGCTTGGGTGGTGGGAATGGAGCTCTCCTCGATTACTTGTGGGGTGGGTATGTAGCTCTCTTGTACAACATAATCAGTTTGTTTCCCAAGCCCTTCATTGAGTTGTGTGTATTGGGACTGTGGTCCAAAATTTGTGGGACCCCCCTGTCGAGGTATTTGTTTACCTCTTGCTTCGAAGTCGTATAGGGCGTATTGGAAATCCCAATTATTTTTTTGCAGAACCAACTCGAGGAAAATTTGAGTAAATCTTGAAAATTTATCAAGTAACGACTTTGCAGACTCTCAACTGTCACGTATAAGATAAACACAAACAAATATTATTATCAATAAATATGAATAAATGTAATATTAAGTATTTACTCCAATACATGATTTATTAAAGAAGAATATAATTTTATACCATTTGAATAAGGTGTTGTTGGTTGTAAATGGGCCCGAGGCTCATAACAACTGTCGTGGTCGTCATTGTCGAGGTTTGGTGGATTTTCCAACGTGTAATTTTCCTATACCGCACCATGTAATCATCTATTGGGACATAATCGAAATTTCGGTTTGTTGTCCTTGAGATGATCCATGTATGCCTCCCACATCGAAATATATTCCCTCTCGAGGCCATGCGATCCTCGACATCAATAAATTTAAACTTTTTCTCCTTCCTAAGGTCACCGTGGTTTTTGGCTGTTGATGGTATGCCAACCCGAACTGTCTCATCACACGGTCCGGCATCTGAAATCCCACAATATCAAAGTGGATCAAGGGGACCCCACCAGATCCCAACAACCTGCCTTCAAAATTAAATCCACTGATATCATCATCCCACATTATGTAAGGCCGCCAAACCACATCCCACATAGACTTAATATCTAACTCCCCCAGTAAAATGACAAATGGTGATGGGGATTCTCACGTCTACTGTGGTAGCTGTGGGCTCCAAAATAGGACCATGCTAAAGCCCTAGGTAACCATAAGGATGATTGTGGCCAAGGGTTTGGCTTTCAATACTTACACGCTTTCATAAGCCCAAATTTGTAACAATGTAACACAACCATTAATGTATTTAACTCCTTTCCTAAGTAGCGGTATATAAAGATCTGTACATAATATGCTAACACCGCCGCGCAAGAGTAAGTTACACAATCTTCAAAGATTGGCAATAAAAGACATATATCGTGGGTGCACACTATTTCTATTCCTATTAGGGAATAATATTGCCCCACACAACCACAACATGTATGATGCTTTTGTGTGTAAGCCTACAACATCTTTACTTACATTCTCGGGACATTTATTATAATGTTAGTGCAACCACACTAATGAAATTACCTGCGCTTTTTTGAACTAAAATATTCACCACTAATTTATCTCCAAAACAATCCCTAAAATAATTCAAATTGGTGACAATGTGAGGGACTGATTAAGGCTTTCCCACCACCAGAACCCAAAAATAAAGTGAACATCCTTTAACGTGATTGTTATTTCTCCACAGTTTAAATGAAAAGTATTGGTCTCCGGTCCCATCTTTCGACTAAGGCAGATATCAGACCAAGGTCAGTTTGGTGTACAACACCTTGAAAACTAAATACTCCAAATCCACATTTATCTAAAAGGATTTTTTGTTCTTTTGTCAAAGCCCACTGATTATATTTCTGTTCAGTATATTGATTGGAGCCTAGTTTTCCCCTATCTCTCCCATGATATATGTCATCTGATACATGATCTTGTTGATCATGCAGAACACTTGTATCAATTGGCCCATATTCCCAACTATCCATCTTTTACCTAAAAAAATACATCAATTCCATATTAGTATTAAGATGCATGACAAAATGAAGTTGAAAGTAACATCTTTCGCAAAATGACAAGTAATAACTAATTCAAGAATAACATGCTTTTAATTTTAAAAGCACTACTCATTATAAAATTTATTGTTTACTAATAATTTTTAATGAATCATTTTTAATTTTGAGTTCCAAAATATTTTAAATTGAATTTAAAAAAGTTTTTTTGTTATTTAGAAATGAGGGAGTACGAAGCAGGTGACCCTGTCAGTGGTGGGATTGAAAAAAATTTCCAGTAATAACATGCATGCATAATATGCAGTGATAACATGCATTAATGACAACAAAAATAAATACATGCATGGTATTATATCCCCTTTAATTCAGTAATAACATGCAGTGATAAACAAAATGGCTTGATTGAGTACATCGTAATAAGTTTTTTCATTTATATAATGTAATAATATTATTTTACTATTATACTAAAATAATAACAACAATGTAAACTATTAAAACCTAACAAATAACAATAAATAAAAACTTACTTGTTGAAGTTTTTTGCTTTTCTCTTAGAAATACTCTCTCTCTTCACTCATTCATCGTAATTTTATCTAGTTATATATCTTTGAACTTTAGGTTGAACAACGTGTGTTCTCAATAGATCACTATAGATGGTTAAATAAGCTCATGCAAGCCGGTACATGAAATACATTTAGGACCAAATTCAAACACTGATACTGTTGTTTAATTCAGTTTTTTAGTTTACCGAGCTTGCAGGTGTTCTTTCCCGAGGCGATGTGGCAGACAAAGGTTTTGCACTTTGTTTAGTAAGTCTACACAGCTTAACCTTTGGAAATATATATTATTAATAAATTCTTTCGGCCGGTAGAGGCTATAACGTCTGGAAAAATAAAAAATATATATATTATTAATAAAAACCGTTCGGCCGGTAGAGGCTATAACGGATGGGAATAAATCAAATTTTCGCTGCTAGCTAGACTCGAACCCGCGACCTCGTTATTACAAACATTCATTATATGACCACCCGAGCACCACGAGCCTAGCTGTCATATCAGACCTTGGATTTGTATATATCTTAAAACATTCCATATCCCCCCAAATTATATTTCTCAATATTTTATTATAATTATTCGATTATTATTATTATTCTATTATTATTACGAATTGAGTATAAAGCCGTTCCATATTCTAAATGGCTTTTACATGTACTTTTAATTATTTAATTATTATTATTATTATTATTATTATTATTATTATTATTATTATTATTATTATTATTATTATTATTATTATTATAAACACCATGCGGTGAATAAGTAGTCAAACATAATAATACAACACTATGGGAATAGAAAAAAGGTGACATTGATTATATGGGAAAAGTACATTAGTTTGACTTTCGAGCATTAACCATGACAAAGTTGTATTCTATTTGGTCTTTTTACCTTTAAATATTGTACACAGGAAAGTTTATTTTCTCATGTTTATTCTGAGCACCCATCTTTTTATCCTTCCATAGAATTTGTTCTCTGATATTATTTTCTCATTTCTCCTCCACTCATAATTTGTTTCATCTGGTTGCCCACTTTCACTTCAGAAAATCAAGTTGAAGTTCTGGTCGAGCAAAATTCATCACTATTATTCACAAGTAAGTTTTTCAAAATGTCATATAATACATCTGAATTTGTTAGTGAAGTTGAAAGTAATAAATCTGATATTGTTCCGTACGTTGGTTAATTATTTTATACGTTGAAAGATGTTGAATATTTTTATAGATTATATGCTCGCAAAAATGGATTTGAGATTAGAATTGCAATTAGTCATAAACATGCTAATACGAATGATATCGAGATCTAAGGATATGTATGTAAAGAAAGTTTGGACACACCAATTATTGGCAAGAGTTTACCTGATGATGAAGATAGTAGTAATAAAATAACTAGACAGAGAGACTCTATAGGACGAACAATGTGCAAAGCTAGAATATATGTTGTCCACAATAAGAAAGAAGACAATTGGTGTATATCTACTGTTGAATTAGAGCACAATCATCACTTAGTGACCCCCACCAAAGTAGATTTGATCGAGACTCACAGAAATATTACTCCTGTTGCAAGAAATTTAATTGACACTTTAAATAAGTCCGGTATTGGTCCTAGTAAGATGATGAATGTTTTGAGCACAATGGGAGGTGGGTTGCAAAATGTTCCTTTCTGTGACGCCCCCAAAATTAGGTATACGTCACCCATCTTGGGTCGCCACTTACATGGTACATAAATTCAAATACAAACTTAATTATACATCCGTAGTGTAACATACGACAATACATAAAGCGAGAGTTCTAATAGGAATATTGTCATTTAGACAATATCCATACTCAAGAGTCCTCATTACATTTATTGTCACACTATTTAATGTAATAGTGAGGACTACTAATGCTATTTTTTCGGGACCATCACTCTTTTCCCGACTCGTCCAAATTTATATTCTCATTTCTCGAAGAAGAGAAGTGAAGAAAGAAAGGGTGAGCTCAACTAGCCCGAAGAAGAAATATTATAACTAAGATAATGCGTAATAAATTATCAATAGTCTTCAACAATGTTAAACCGATAAAATACAATAGACAACCGGTTTAATCTGCGGTGAATATGCAATCCATTAAAAGAGTCAAGTAGAAAATAAAGTCTACTATCTTTTAGGTTTTAAAAGGTTTTCATCAATTTTTATCACTAAGACTCGGTTTAATGAATAAACCACAATATCTAATCATCCCACGCATTACGGTCAAGGATTTTCATCAATTTATCAATGGTCATTTGACTATACCGAATCACCCCTGGTCATAATCATACCAAAAACTATCCATCATTGCATTACGTGCCACCGAGGACTTTTGTCACATCATTTATATTAAGCCATAATTATACCGAATGATCCTCGGTCATAATCATACTAAGTTCATCTATGCACGTAAGCCAAAGATAACATAATATAACATGAGGATGATGACAATGACATAATAATTCAATAAAACAAGTTCACGAATTAATTTATTCAGAACTAATAACGCCCAAATTGTCAACATGATCATCGCTTTGTAGAGTAAAATTCAAGAATGCTCGGAAAAATATTTTCATTAAAAATCTTTGGATGAAGCTTAAATATCAAGGATATTCCACTAAATTCATGGAGTATAGAAGTTAAAAATTTTAACAATTTGAGTATAATAGCGAATGAAATAACAAAAGAAATCACCATGCATGCAGTATTTTGCATAGAAAAGTTATTCCAATGTAATAATAAATACTGTAATAATAAAAAGCGGAACCGGTCAAGGTGTAAAACACACGCACGAGGATATTCCAATAGAATAATAAAGGCAGAATAATAAAGAGCGGAACGGTCAAGGTGTAAAACACATGCATGTGATATTCCATAGAATAATAAAAGCGAGAATAATAAAAGCGGAACCAGTCCCGCGTAAAAGCCACGTATACATGATGTTCTAACGGAATAATGAAATAATAGAAGAATATCACCAAGTATAGGGGATTCCGCATATCTGAGTTATTCCAATGTAATAAATAAGAATGAAATAATATAAGGATTTCACCAAGTATAGGTATTAGCATATACTGGTCATGTATAGGGTATGCCACTTTTACAAAAGTTATTCCAAATGAATAATAAAGAATGGAATAATGAAGTTCTCTTCATGAATAAAAAAAATAACACCCTTACGAAGTACAACAAATAATATTCCCTACCTTAGAAGAAATTTGAATATTGGAAAAGTGAAGTAGCAAAATACTTTTCTTTCTTTCTCTCTATAGTTTTCTCTCTCAGAGTTCAAATTGAATTCGTAAGAAATAATGAAGGAATGAGCTTTCTATTTATAGAAAAACCGAGGGTGGCTCTTGGTCTTAACGAAGGGTCAAAATGACTCTTGGTAATATGAAGAGAGACAACTACTATTTCATGAAGGGTAATTAACCTCTTGGAATCAAGAAAGCGTTAACTCTTGGTAATATGAAGGGACAACTACTATTTCAGAAGGGTAATTACTTATTGACGAAGGTAATTACTATTGAAGAAGGTAATTACTATCGTGAAGGTAAATACTATTGGACGAAGGTAATTACTATTCACAAAGGTAATTACTATTCACAAAGGTAATTACTATTGACGAAGGGACTCTTAGATGATGACATATGGGCCCCCCCCCCCATAAAATAATCAAACTTACCACAAACGTCTCATAACAGACTCTTTATATACATCAAGGATTGAATAAATATTACCACAAATCATTTTATTTTTAATCAACACATATTTAATCTTTCAACAATTATTAATCATTTATAACTTGTCGTCTCAATTAATAATTTAATACTATAACATATTATACAGATGATAATCTTTGTGACAATAATTGAATCAATAATATAAGAGATATGATGAAACAATTATCATAAAGTAATAATTGAGCATAATTGAGTGACTTCTCACGTAAAGATCAATAATCAATATCGTGTCTTCTTATATCAACTATCGTAGACATCGTATTTTTACTACTAGGGTAGTTCAGCGGTTTGATTGCAGAATACCTCTCTGTAGTTATTTTTATAGAAAAATAATTTTGTCGTTTTTCTAACTACGATAATACTTTTATTAGGGGTCTACTAATGATCGAGAGTAGTCGCACGAATATTCCCGAGATAAAAAGAATATTCTTCGACCAAACGAATATTTTATAACAACTTGCTTACTTTGCAAAATTTATAAATATTACCCATAACTATAACATTATATCAAATTTATTCCATAATATTCAAAAATAATATTTATAAAAAATTCATCTTTATTTATAAAAGTGGGTCTTACAACCTCCCTTCTTATGAAATTTTGCCCTCGAAATTAGTGGTACATACTGATATGATAAAGAGGTGAGGATACCTTGAATACCTTTATCGTTAAAAATATTAAATTCATATTCGCAATCCTACCAAAGATATTCATTAACAATTCATCTTTGCACTACAGCCAAAGATATACATTTGTAAAACCAATAATCTTTGAGACGTATTTGCTTAATATATCACGACCACGAATTATCCATTACACCATCGCCGAGGATATTCGTGTTTTCAATCTGATCATGATTATACCGAATAATCCTTTGTCATAATCATACCAAGTCTAACAATGCACACTACGGTCAAAGATGACTTTTACCACATCCATGAATTAATATTTCATTCTTTGAGACTCAAATTTCAATAATTAATCCATATCATCGAATCATCCCCGCACTACTGGGCCGAGGATATTCTTTAAGTATCACGACCACGAATTATCCATGCACTACTACCAAAGATAATCGTGTATTCATTAGTATCACAACCACAAATTATTCATGCACTACTACCAAAGATAATCGTGTATTCATTAAGTATCACGACCATAAATTATCCATGCACTACTACCAAAGATAATCGTGTATTCATTAGTATCACTACCACAAATTATCCATGCACTACTACCAAAGATAATCGTGTTTTCAATTACGGTTATGATTATCTCGAACAATCCACAGTCATAATCATACTAAGTCCATCTATTCACGTAAAGCCACATATGACTTTCAACACAATATAAGCATGAGGATAATGATATAAAGAATCAATCAAATGAGATAAAGGATAAATATTAAACATTTATAATATAATTTATCCAGGATTCAAGAATATCCCCATGTTATCAATCACTTAATAATCTCATAATCTAATATCATTAATATTATAACAATATTTTAATCACTTCTTAAATTTATAAACAATTTATCTCAATTGTTTACGCTTTACCATATAATGCATTTAATCATTCAAAATGTCATACTCATAAGATATCATCACCAATTATCAAATCCTCATCAAAAAAATATGCATATATACTCTATATAGGATTCTCTAGCCATAAAATTCTATTTTCAACTTTGTTACTTCACATAACATATTTAACTCATATGTTCAGTAATTAAACTATTTTCATGAAAATACCAAATCAGTCCCAAAAATATTTCTTTTCGGAATTTAGCATAATATAGTCCCATGATGAAAATATATTTTTCTCGAAATTTTAAAATTCATTTACTATTTTTCAAAAATCAATTTCTAATTAATTCCTTAAGAAATTAGCTACCTCAAGTTTAACTCAAAAATTTCCAAATCTTGGCAGGACCTTACACATGTTAATGTGAGCCTCCGATTTAAATTTCATGGTCATCTGAGTTATAGAACTCAAGTTATAGCATTTTTAAATCTAAAAAACCTAAATATTGAAATGGTCATAACTTGTTCATTTTAAGTCAGAATGAGCTCATTTTTGGACAGGAGGTACTTTATAACATATATTTTCATATCCCAAAAGGCCAGAATTTTTCACATAAATTTAGTGGCCGAAACAGCCCCTTAAAGTTTCAAGGGCAATAAGTTTTTTTGTAATTTGCAGCTTTGGACTCTTTTGCTAAATTCAGGTTCACACCTAAAATTTACAGCACTTTTTCCAGTGATTCCACTTTGATAAGCTACAAAACTCATAGATCTAACTCTAGGACTTGACCACACTCAAAAATTCAAAATATAATAGGAGATATGGTCAATTGAATTTCATGTTACGTTTTTACCAAAATCTGATTTTTCAACCCTTTGTGATTTCTAAGAAACTTTCATGTTTTCACATAATAACCACATAACTCATCATAACACTTACTAATACTTCATATACCCATGATTTTCATTAGTCCAATGCTTTTATTATGACTTTCATCATAATCCTCGTAAACAGATCCTTTTAGTTGAATAAATATTTGAGGGTTTAAGAAATGGATTTTTGTACTGGAGTCAATACAAAATTCGATTTCACGCTCTACGGTAGGCTAGGAAATCTTCAAGAATACGTCAAGAAATTTATTAATGATAGAAATATCATTCAAAACCGCTACTCTTATCCAAGACTTGGATAAGACGTTACATTGATACCAGCTGTGACTTCTATCCTTTAACCTAGATAAGACCTCACAATGATACCTATCAACTTGTCATCGTCATTCACGACGTCGCCACGAAAAAGTCCGGCTTTGGTGCATTCCCACAAGGAAGTCAACAACGAAAGGATCGGGGCTCTTTACTTATGGCTCGATATAACGTTGATTAACTTTAGGGTTTGGTTACTTTGAATTCAGTATAACAAAGTTGGTTAGGAATATGAAAGCTAACAACCTTACAAAAAGAATAATAAGTAGTTAATCAATCATTTTCAAAAATTACCTCAAAGGCAAGTATTTTCAAAGAGATAAGATCGTGAAAGTGTTTATTTGAAACAACAAGATTAATAAACAGTGGAGGTAACGAAGGTTTCTCCCAACGAAGTTTCAATAGATAAATCAAAGTCTAATTTTTTCGGAGTCAAATTTAAACATTGAACACAACTAGGTAGAATAAAAGAGTGGGTAAACCTTGTATTGAATAAAGTATAGACTTCATAATAATTTATAAATAATTTACCCGTAATAACCGTTCGGGTTTTTTTCTCAATAAACGCCTCGCTTAAATTACCGAAGTTTGACTTTTTATTATAGGGTACATTCCACCCTTAAGTGCTTCTTCACATTCCACGATCCATGATTTGAATCATTATTCTCGATCCATATCGAATTCGGGTTGACCGCTATGCATGTGGTAATTCGAATTCGATGTTAGTTCTCCCAATTGTTTGTCAAAAAGCAAAGTCCATTTCATCTATTTTAGCTTTATTGGATCGGACGTCTTTTTCTACACTATCAACGCGTTATGCGACTTTTACCCATGCATCGCCTCTATTCTCCTTCGTTCGGTTGTTTTTCTTTCAAATTTGATCTTTGATTTTTAAATTCTCGATTCCAACTTTAATATCTTACACCGCCAAAGCGTGATTTTGTTCGAGCATTACATATCGGGTAACCCAATTTTGAATTGTGGTATCCTTTTGTTCCTGACTGTTTTCTTGGATTCTACAACTGTTCTTCTAGCTCACGAACACGATTTTGTAATTCTAAGTTTTGATCATAAATTTCTTCTAACCAATTCTCCTCAGGTTCCTCTTCTTCCTCTTCTTCCTCACTCTCAGCTGCTACCTCTGCAACTAGCTCGGGTGCAACAATTAGTTCTTCATTCACTACGTGGATATCTCTAATTTGTTCCCCGTTTGACACTGCATTAACCCGATTAGTGATTAAAGGTGTCACAACGGTCACATTCACTCCATTGTGAATATTTTCAGCTGCCATTTCCAAACAATGCCACAACACAAGGGTTAATTAATATATCAAATATTATCCCTATACTCTGACCGACCAATTAAATAACAAATAAACTTAGGTAGGTCATACTAGCGAAGGAATTCCCCGTCTCTCCCCTCCTAATACTATTCTCACATCTTAGCCAGGGATCATATCCCTAAGCTCTGATCCCAACTGTGACGCCCCCAAAATTAGGTATACGTCACCCATCTTGGGTCGCCACTTACATGGTACATAAATTCAAATACAAACTTAATTATACATCCGTAGGTGTAACATACGACAATACATAAACCGAGAGTTCTAATAGGAATATTGTCATTTAGACAATATCCATACTCAAAGAGTCCTCATTACATTTATTGTCACACTATTTAATGAGAATAGTGAGGACTACTAATGCTATCTTCGGGACCATCACTCTTTTTTCTCCGACTGCGTCTCATTTATATTCTCATTTCTCGAAGAGAACGGTGAAAGAAAGGGTGAGCTCAACTAGCCCAAAGAAGAAATATTATAACTAAGATAATGCGAATAAATTATCAATAGTCTTCAACAATGTTAAAGCGATAAAATACAATAGACAATCGGTTTAAGCTGCGTGAATATCTTGATCCATTAAAAGAGTCAAGTAGAAAATAAAGTCTACTATCTTTTAGGTTTTAAAAGGTTTTCATCAATTTTTATCACTAAGACTCGGTTTAATGAATAAACCACAATATCTAATTTTGTCATACCCTTGAAGATTGAGCTTCCTCGTACAAGTTCACCTCCAAATCCTTTCGCGTTCAATCTTGAATCCACCGGGTTTGGTTCCTTCCTTTGATCAACTTTAGCCACCCAAATGTTTGGCCTCTGTAAGTGATCCACCAAGGAAGAAGAAAATTGAAGGGGTGGTTGGCTAAACCCTAGTTTTTCTATCTCTATAGAAAAGGTGTACTCTCCCAACAATTGGAATTATGTCGTATTTTGAAAAAGTCAACAACCCCATCCATAATAAGATTCCTCTTATTTATTGATGTGGGCAACCCACCTTAACAATTAAGGAATTAGGATTTATTTAATTAATTAAATTCTTTTAATTAATTAAGCTCCCTAATCTTATTAGGGATAATTAATTAAACTCCTTTAACTAATTTTCCCTCCTAATCCTATTAGGAATAAATGAGAGTACTTATATTAAATTAATTCCTAAACTCTTTTAGAAATTAAAATAATAATAATTGTAATAATATTAATAAGACTCCTCTTATTAATTTATATTTAATATTTCTAAAATATTAAATAATAATATTAAGCTATTTAATTTATTCTATCACCATAGATTAAATTAAATATACTTAATATATTATTACGATTATGCCATTAACTCTTAAATAATTATTCTTCCTTTTATGGTGTGATCGCATTACGAGCCATCGAGAAATTTTGTCACATCATTTATATCAAGCCATGATTATACCGAATGATCCTAGTCATAATCATACTAAGTTCATCTATGCGCACGTAAGTTCAAAGATAACATAATATAACATGAGGATGATGACAATGACATAATAATTCAATAAAACAAGTTCATTTAATTAATTTATTCAGAACTAATAACGCCCAAATTGTCAACATGATCTTTGCTTTGTAGAGTAAAATTCAAGAATGCTCGGAAAAATATTTTCATTAAAAATCTTTGGAAGAAGTTTAAATATCAAGGATATTTCACTAAATTCATGGAGTATATAAGTCAAAATTTTAACCAATTTGAGTATAATAGCGAATGAAATAACAAAAGAAATCACCACGTAAATGCGGTAGATTTTTGCATGTACGAGTTATTCAACGAGAATAATAAATCTGAGAATAATAAAAAGCGGAACCGAAGTAGGTGTAAAAACACATGCATGTGATATTCCAATAGAATAATAAAAGCGAGTAATAATAAAGGCGGAACCGGTCGGGTGTAAAACTCACATGACAGGATATTCCAATAGAATAATAAAAGATGAATAATAAAGAGGCGGAACGAGTCCCACAGAAAAACCATGAGCAGGATGTTCCAACGGAATAATGAAATAATAGAAGAATATCACCAAGTATAGGGATTCGCGATATACAAGTTATTCCAACGAATAAATAAGAATGGAATAATATAAGGATTTCACCAAGTATAGGGTATTCCAGATATACAAAGGTCATGTATAGGGTATGCCACTTTTTTAAAGTTATTCCAATGAATAATAAAGAATGGAATAATGTAAGTTCTTTTCCTGAATAAAAAAAAAATAACACTCCTTACGAGTACAACAAATAATATTCCCTACCTTAGAGAAATTTGAATATTGGAAAAGTGAAGTAGCAAAATACTTTTCTTCTTTCTCTCTATAGTTTTCTCTACTGAGATTTGATGAATTCGTAAGAAATAATGAAGGAATGAGCTTTTATTTATAGAAAAACCGAGGGTGGCTCTGGTCTTAACGAAGAAGGGTCAAAATGACTCTTGGTAATATCAAGAGACAAACTACTATTTCATGAAGAGGTAATTAACCCTTGGAACAATCAAGAGGATTAGTTAACTCTTGGTAATATTGAAGGGACAACTACTTATTTGCGAAGGGGTAATTACTTATTGACGAAGGTAATTACTATTGACGAAGGTAATTACTATTGAAGAAGGTAATTACTATTGATGAAGGTAAATACTATTGACGAAGGTAATTACTATTCACAAAGGTAATTACTATTCACAAAGGTAATTACTATCGACGAAGGTAAATACTATCGATTAGCGAAGGTAATTACTTTATTCACAAAGGTAATTACTATTCAAAGGTAATTACTATATTTGAAGGACTCTTAGATGATGACATATGGGCCCCCATAAAATAATTAAACTTACCATAAACGTCTCATAACAGACTCTTTATATACATCAAGGATTGAATAAATATTACCACAAATCATTTTATTTTTAATCAACACATATTTAATCTTTCAACAATTATTAATCATTTATAACTTGTCGTCTCAATTAATAATTTAATACTATAACATATTATCTGAGATGACACCTCGTGTGACAATAATTGAATCAATAATATAAGAGATATGATGCATCAATTATTGTAATAATAATTGAGCATATTGAGTGACTTCTCACGTAAGCATCAATAATCAATATTGTGTGCTACTTATACAACTACGCCAGACATCGCATTTTTTACTACCGGGTAGTTCAAGCAGTTTTAATCAGTAACACCTGCCGTTATTTTTATAGAAAAATAATTTTGTCGTTTTCTAACTACTTATTAATACTTCCGTTAATAGCGTCCACTAATGATTGAGCCGTCGCATCGAATATTCCCCCACACAAAAGAATATTCTCCCACCAAACGAATATTTTATAACAACTTGCTTACTTTGCAAAATTTATAAATATTACCCACAACTATAACATTATATCAAATTTATTCCATAATATTCAAAAATAATATTTATAAAAAAATTCATCTTTATTTATAAAAGCTGGGGTCTTACACTTTCTCTACTACTAATGTTGAGAATGTGGTGCGAGATTTAAGGCGTGATTCTGCAGATGAAAATGATGCACAAGTTGTTGTCAATCATTTGAACAAACTTGCATCCGGAAGTGCCAGCAAATTTTTTTTCCGAGTGAAACCCGGTGAAAACAACCGCATAGCTTGTATTTTGTGGGTTGACGCCTGATCAAGGTTTATATATCAACGGTTCGGAGAGCGTTGTGACATTTGATAAAGATACATCTGGGACAAATAAGTATGGCATGCCGTTTGTTCCATTTGGTCGGGGTCAACCACCATTATCGGTCTATATTGTTTGGATTTGCCTTTATTACGAGGCAGCAGGGAGAGAGGACACTTTCGTTTGGGTATTACAGATATGGCTTGAAGCCATGGACTACAAGACACCTACAACCATTATCACCGATCAAGACAGAGCCATGAGTAATGCTATTGCTACGGTACTTCCAACTAGTTATCATTTATTGTGTTCTTGGCATATTAGCAATAAATTTCTGAAAAATTGCATCATGTTTATTACGAGCACCCATCGTTCAAAAAATGATTTTAACAACTGTGTGTATAACTCATTGTCCATCGAGGAATTTGAAGAGCGTAGGCATATTACGATAAGTTCCTATGAATTGTATACTAATGAATGGCTTGGAAGTTTGTATGATGTACTGATGTAAATGGATTCCAAAGATATACAAAGAGATATTTTGCGGGGAATGACTACCACCTGGAAGAAGCGAGAGCATGAATGCCTTTTTTTTGATGAGTATGTTAATGCATCAATGTGTATGCTATGTTTTGTCTTCGCAGAGTCAAAAATTTGTAGAAAGACGGTTTATCGAGGAGGAAGGCCGACTACATAACAAAACATCGTAAAAGGATTATGGTACTCGGTTCATTTTAGAAGTTCATCTTTGCATAAGTGTACACAAAGAGATGTTTAGACGTTTCCAACGTCAATTCGTCGATTCCATGAAATACAATGTTCATAAACTTAGGGAGTTGTGTGTCACTGATATTAAGGTTTATGCAGTGTATAATGCAGATGCAACTGAAAGTGGTGGAAGATATAAAGAAGTTGTCAACAATCGACAACTGGGATCGGTAACATGTAACTGCCAAATGTTTTCTCACTCTGGTGAATTATGCAGGCACATCTTGAGATATTTCATAGCAAAGAGTATTTCACAAATACCGACCGACATGATCCTTCATCGGTGGACAAGAGACGCGAACAAAAGCAACGATGAAGACTTACTCTTTAACTCCACATCTGGCGACTTGAACAAAATCTAGCAATGCGCTTATAATCATTTGATGGGTGATTACGGGAGTTAGCGAAGCAAAGCGGCTTGCTTTCGGTCATTCGAGGTTACAAAACCGTTTTGGCCCGAATGCACGAGGAAAAGAGTTGGTTGACGGTAGAAGATCCGGATGAGAATATTCTTCGAAGCTGGCACACGGCGACATTGATTGACATTGGAGATCCAAATCATGATATGGGATACGATAATGACGACGAAGATGCAGAGGTGGAAGAAGAAGAAGAGTTTTTGCCGCCTAATATTTCTCAAACAAAGGGTAAAAAAACAATGTAGATTCAAGAGTGCACTCGAGAAAATCATTCCTTACAAGACTCATCGAAAATGTGCAATTTGTGGCTTTGAAACCGACCACGATAAACTAAATCACTATCGATCGAGTGCTAGGGATTCTGAGCAAAAAAAAAAAGGCGTCGGTTGTATTAATCATTCTATATTTTTTTATTTTATGAAAATGAACATGTAATATGTACTTATTCCTCTTAATGTTATTATGCAAGACTAGTATTGGTATAATATGTACTTCTAATATTGATAATCACATTATTATTATTATAATAATACTTCACTACTTTTATAAATTCGATAAGTAAATTAATTTCTGAAATGACTTGAAAAATTATCATCATTACAAATTAGACTAATTGAACTAGTTTTATTAATAATAAAATCATTTCTTAATAATAAAATCATCGCTTAATATATAAAATCATTACTAATAATCATTGCTTAATAATAAAATTATTAATACTAATAATGCAAGATTTATAATGATCACTTTATATTTTATTAAAGAATGATATTTTTTTAATATATTAATAATCCTTTTATTGATATTATTACAAAAATAAGAAAAAAATATTAAAGGGATAATAATAAATATAGATATAACTTATTTCTAAATAGAAAACCCCATATGTATTATATAGACTTATTAATAATAATAAATCGTAATATAATAATAATGCAAGAATATAGATTTTGGGGATGGTTAAGTTTTAATATAAAGATATATCCTTGGTTGAAATTAACAAACTAAGCCCGTGGTGCTTTCGGATGGTCATACGATGAGTGTATGGAGTTTGAGGTCATGAAGTTCGAATCATTTAGAAATGAATTGCTTGAATAAAATCATTTTTCTAATTTTTATTGTACCGTGATGTTTATTCCTACGGGCTATTTTTTTTAATTTTTATTGCAAGCAAAGATGTCAATTGCATCTAGTAGTCATTTTAATATTATTTTAATGCCGGTAGTATCAACCTCAGACTCTATTGGAATTTTTTTATTATTTTAATTCCGGTAGTATCAACAGACGTACGGATTTTTTTATTTTTTATTCCATTTTAATGTCTTTGAGTCGTGACATATAATGGAGAAATAAAAAAATTAAAAAAATATGTAGTTCTAGTAGAAACTCTTCCCGTAGGATTATTTTAATAATAAATATTCACTTTTTATAACTATATCGACAATATAATTTTACGTGGGCCTCACTTATTAAAATAGAAATAGTGCAGTAAATAATTAAGCACAACAACTTTGTGTACGGCTTTTATCAAATAGAAAAGTTAATCTCACCATCAATTCAATTTATCAACGGTCAAAAAGGGGTGTGTCAGACAAAGACTCACAAGAATCTAATTCTTTATGGAAGGGCTCCTATATATATATATATATATATATATATATATATATATATATATATATATAGGTTGTCTCTCTCCTGCTTTACATCTTTATATCGACAGATAAAACCGTATTATAATTGGTTCGTTTTTAGTTCACTCATTTGAAGAGACGGATCAGATATATATATATATATATATATATATATATATATGTTAACGCCAAGATCTTACGCCACGCTCCAATCACGTAAGACGCCTCGATCTCGCGACAAGAAACACGATAAACACCACAAGCTTCGATTTCACGGTTCCGGCTTCGGGGGATAGCTTCAGCGTGTGAGTCGAGAAACGTGTTCACAAGGTTAACAAAATGGAGGCTGTAATGCCTAGTGTATTGAGAGAGAAATAATAATAATTCTTGAGTGTATATCTGATTATTAATTCATAAAATTGTGTGTACCTACCTCTTCGTGATGACTTCCTCGCTAAGTTTATACTCTCTTTCCGGATTACAAAGTACACCCACTATTACTTGACACACCCCCTTGATCTGATGGGCTCTACCGACTGCATGTAGTTTATCCACTGCTTTTGGTCACTGTTTCCACCGCCGGTCGGTTATAATCACATCCACATTAATGCATGGCAGGTTCTCTAGTCAACCGTCATGCTTTTTCATCATTGTAAGTCAAAATAATAGATATTAAAATGTCCAAAGGATCGACCCAATCGGACCTAATCTTGGCCTTATAAGTCAAAATGGAAATAATAGAATAACCGGGCTCAAAAACTTTCATGGTTCAATAATAAAGGCCCAATAGATTAATTAAAGGAGTAAGCCCAATCTACTCCTACCAATGAAAGAAAAAATATCATGACCCAACATTGCTTCTAGTTTTTGTTGAATGTAATGTTTAATAGAAAACTATAAATAGTCCATGATATTTTACCGAAAATCCATAATAAGAAATAATTGAAATGTACCTTGCTATTGCTTACAAAATGAGATGAGAGGAGATTAAAGGCCCAAATCGAAAAGGCCCTATCTATTAAATATCCGGACCCGAGACCAGGACGCTTCCCATTCAAATTCCAAATTATTACTAACATTTAATGTACCAAATTTTGAACACCGTGGTAATCACAAGATAAAAGGATAACTTTACCAAATTTGACAGCACTGCTCATTTGAAATTCGAGCGCCTTCCAAACTTTCTGATCTTTCTCTGCAAATCATCACAAATGGCTTTCCACAACTCGAACAAAGTTCCCAACACCGTAACACCGATCACAAAGTGGTTCCACCAAACCCCAACCCTCAGGAAGGGACTACAAGCGTGAACCCCAAAACGAAAACTCCAAAAACCCCCTCTGAATACTACAGGAGTACGGATCGCTTCTCGCATGCCAACACTCCTTCTATCGTGGATCGAGGTGAACTAAAGAGGGTTCGATCTTGTTCCATATTAGGATACCCACGCGATCGTGGTACCTGTGTCCGTGAAAAGATGTACCAACTACTGAAGGTTGGACGGCCATCCCTGTGACCTTACTGGAGAAGGGGGTTCGTTTTCCCTTACACATTTTTATAGTGACCCTACTGGGATTCCTAGGTGTGAGGTTCTCACAGGTTGGTGCCAAACTCCTACATTCACATTTTGGCCTTCGTGGCCTTCTCGCCATGAGTTGGGCGCCGAGCCCTCCTCGACTTCTTTCTTCACCGCCTATAAAATAGTACAATCCAGGAGAAGGGTTCAAGGCCCTAAAGCAAGCATTCTCCAAGTTCGAGAAAAGTTCGAGAGACGTTCACTGGTGAACACTCCTTCGAACAATAGGGGATGGCACGAGAAATGGTTCTACGTCAAAGGTCCCGAGATTTCTTCTTTACCGAACTGGGCAACTGACGAAAAGATCTCTGCTGACTTCGGAGACATTTCTGAAGAACGGGAAGTGGAAATGATGGAACTTTTCGACAACTTCCCTAAGGAAGAGTGGAAATATGGACTCTCTCAAGAAAGGTATGGTTATATGACCATAAGTGTAAGTACTAGTTTATTCCATATATATAAATTTTTGAAAATATTTTATGATGTGTAATTTAACATAGGATTGCTTGATTTATGCAGTATCTCTAATCAGACCGAGCTCCTTAGAAATAAATGAGTTCGAAGATTTTTTTGTCCTGAAGTCTTCTAAGTCGTTGAAAATATACCAATGGTTACTCCCCGGTTTAACCATTTTAAATTCATACTGGATGAATTTCGAACGAAGAAGCAGAGGTCAAGAGGCTCTTGTACGTAAGAGACCCTTCACCCGCCGTAAGAGAGGAGAGCCACCTTAAAAACCTGTGTCCCCTCTTGTCACCCCTTCCGAATTCACACCAAAAGAGCCAACCCCAGACCTATTCCTCGACAAGGCGGTTTACTTGATCGTCCCGATCAAGAAACGATTTTGACCAAAAAATTAAAACAAAATAACCCCACTAATCGCCAAGAACTCGGGGTGCCTCGCCTTTTATTATCCTCCTTCGTTCCCAGTCAGAAATACAGATTGACGAAGACGGTGACTGTGACGGAAGGATTCCAACGCTTATCCAGAAGAGGAAACGCACTCCTGATAGCCATCCGAGTTCTGCCTCTGCCTCTGCCTCAACACCTAAAGGACCCACCCCAAATAAATCTCCCACAATTGAAAACATACACACGGACCCCATCCCTCCTGAACAACCAACTCTCTCCCGAAGGCCAAGATTTTCCCGATCGACCGGTTGCCTCGTGTCAGGTTACCATGCCGAGGTGTGGGATCTCCGACCTTGTGGCCTGTGTTCAATGCCAATTTCTTCGACCTCTTCTTCGAGCTTGCGTTCGAACATCGACGACCACCACGGTTCAAATGATCACACAAACTAAATCGCTCGATGAGGGATGAGCTATTGGCTAAGGTAAATAACAATCTTTTTCCTCTATATCTCTGTTCTCCTTTGAATATTTGGACGTTTGACTTGAATATTTTGAAAATATGTAGTTAATCGTCGTTTTCTGACGATCAGGTCCCGAGACACATAAACGGAGAGGCCGAGGAAGATTTCATGAGGCAAGAGATAAACATGTTGAAATCAACCTTGGACCGAGAGAGAGCCTGGCGTGAAGATGCTTTTTCATACCATCAACGGCCTTCAAACGTAATTAGATCGGCCAGGATGGATTTGAAGACATCGATGACGAAGTTAAGGGCCATGAGGGATGGGTTGGCTGCGTCCGAAGCCAGCCAACAAGCTTTGACTGACATGAATGCTGGTTTGGTTGAAGAAAACCTACTCCTGAAGGCAAAAAATGAGGAGTTTTCTTCAGCCAACCGAAGCTTGGTTATACAACTTGGTGAGGCTGAGACGAAGGCTCAAGATTTAATCACGTAATGCATAAGGCCAAACGCCACAAGCTTTCGCCACAAAATAAAGGATCTTCAAGGATCGGGCCCCTCTCCGATCGACGAGATCCGGAGCAAATTCAAAGCAGACTCAGGTGAATTTGGATTTAACTTAATGCCAAAATCTTAAAGGTATACTCTTGAGGGTACGTAAGATCACGGAGCGAGGAAAAGAGAAGTTTATCTACCGCTTCTATTGACCCTAAGATTGCTCAACTCCGATGATGAAGGTGGGGACCGAATGTTCGCCCCTTTTTTTTATTTTATGTAAAAAATTTAACTACTTTAAAATTTTCGTAATTATGGGACCTGGTTTATTATTAATATGAATGAATGAATCTTTAACTGCCTTGATCATGACTTCGCTTCGATTAATTTTTGTCAATGATTCAAAGATAATAAACTAATCCCAACTAGTGAATCGTATGGCACATAACAGCTTAATTTATGAAATAAAGTAAAGTGAATTTTTGATGTGATTCAACTTAACTCGAATTAAATGAATCGAACTCAACATTTAAACAAAATAAAGTAATATACGCTCATCGACACCAAGTATGAGATCACCATCGTATGTGAGGTGAACTTAGTCGATCTTCCTCGCACCATCGAAATCTTGCTTACCTCTCGGGGTAGAACAAATATATAAGGGCCAAGATACAAGGATCAAGATATAAGGATCAATAGTGACCATTGACTTACCACCTCGATAAGATCAATATAGATCATAAGGACCTTGGGCTACCATCGAACGGCCAAGAAGTCCTACCATACCTCCTTACACCATAGTGACCTTGGGACAAATAGGACCGGGATCAATAGTGACCATCGACTTACCACCTCGATAAGATCAATATAGATCATAAGGACCTGGGCTACCATCGAATGGCCAAAGAAGTCCTACCATACCTCCTTACACCATAGTGACCTTAGGACAAACAGACTGTGGATCAATAAAGTGACCATCGACTTACCACCTCGATAAGATCAATATAGATCATAAGGACCTTGGGCTACCATCGAACGGCCAAGAAGTCCTACCATACCTCCTTACACCATAGTGACCTTAGGACAAATAAGACCAGGATCAATAGTGACCATCGACTTACCACCCGATAAGATCAATATAGGATCATAAGGACTTGGGCTACCATCGAATGGCCAAGAAGTCCTACCATACCTCCCTTACACCATAGTGACCACCGGGATCAATTATGAAAAAGTGACTTCTTATTAATAATGAACAATCAGGTATGATTTCCCAGTAAATCGACTTAATCTTTATTGAAAATATTTCAAGCCCCGCCAAAGATGCCAAGTATTCTTGATCTCGGAACCATCTAGTGCCTTTAATCGATAAGTACTGCTTTGGTACTTTGATTATTTCATACGGCCTTCCCGATTCTAAGATTAGCTTTTCCGTGTTTTGAGGCGTAGAGGTTTTGGCTTTCTAAGGATCTAAGTCTCCTACTTGAATCTCACTAAGTTTGACCCCTTTGTTGTAATGTTTAGCCACCCTTCACGATAAGTTACCAATTTGAGCAAAGCTTCTCTCCGACCTCTTCTAGAAGTCCAAGTTAGCTTTCGGTCCTTCATCGTCAGTAAATTTCTTTGAATCGACTTTATTCAAGACTTGGAGATCCGATTTCGACCGGGACTAAGGCATCGCACCATAGGCCAACCGAAGGGTGAATCCCGTGGTAGTCCTCGGTGTAGTTTCAGATGCCCACAAAGACGCTTCAAAGAATTCTTCCGCCATCTACCTTAGCTTCATCTAGTCTCAAGGCTGATTCCGCTTCAATGTCATTCCGTTGGTCACCTCAACTTGCCCATTCGATCGTGGATGAGCCACGTAAGTCTTCTTGTGTTGAATCCCCAAATCATTTAAAAATCCTTCAAATTTTGAACCCATTTAACCTGGCGTCCGGTTGTCCGATATCAACACCTTAGGGATCCCGGCCAAACACCACGCACTCCTTTATAAACTTTAGGCACTCTGTTCCGCTATCGATCAAGTGGTTTTGCCTCCACCCACTTAGTCATATAATCAATAAAAACTACGATTAAGTCGATTCGACCTTTTAGCTTTAGGTAACGGTCCCAATATATCCACCCCCGCATAAATAAGGGTATAGGAGATAAAATCGAAAGTATAGCTCTTCCGGTGGTCGATAATGGGATCGGACTATCGAAATGACATTTTCACATTTCTTCGACGTATTCTATAGCTTCTTTGAAAATCAGAGGCCAATAGTATCCTTGTCGGAAGTACTTTATAAGCCAAAGACTTGGCACCCATACGATCACCACAAATACCTTCGTGAACCTCCCAAGAGCATACTCTACTTTCTGGACGGAACCAAACATTTCAACAATGGTGAGGAAAATGCCAATCGATAGAGATCCCCATCAATAAGACTAAAATTGGCACTCTTGTACTTGATTTTTTTTCACCAAAGATTTGATCCGAAGGAAGGACGCCATCCGCTAAATACTCGATGTAGGGGTCATCCAACGCCTAGATCGCATTTCGATACACATCACCGCTTCGTGTTGAACACTTGGTCTGGCCGCAAAACTTCCAAATATACCGATCCGTGGAAAACATCGCATCTCAGTAGTGGCTACCGACAATGCATCGACAATAAAATTGTCATTACGACGCCCCAAAATAGGTATACACAACACCCATCACATTCGAGTCGCCAAATACATGGTACAAGAAGCAAACTACAACTTCAATAATACAAATGTCGTGGTGAAATACTAAATACAAATATATAATGAGTTTAAATATAAATATTGTCTTTCTAGTATAACAATATCACACTATCATGAGTTTAAATACGATATTGCCATCTGCAAATAAATCCCTCATCATATTTATCGATACATTATTTTACAAAATGGTGAGGACTACTAAACAACTCTCTCTGTAACCTTCATTCCATACCCCGACTAAGATTTCGCTACATTCTCGCCTCCCGAGAAGAAAAATGGAACAACAAGGAAAAGGGTGAGCTCAACTAGCCCCAAAGAAGAATATTACGACTAAGATAATATACAACAAATTATCGTTAGTCTCCAACAGGAAAAACTCGAGAATACAATAGACAACAAGTTTCAGATCAATATTCGCAATGAAATAATAATTCATGTAAGAGTTACGTAGAGAATGAAATCTACTATAATCTATGAATTTAAATACCATCATCAATATTTTATCCCCTCAGAACATCAATCAATATTCATCTCAAATCAAATATTCATCTTTGCACCATGTGCCAAAGATATTCATCAATCCTGGCCATGTTCATCTCAACACTGCTCATCTTTGCACTAAAGGCCAAAGATATTCATCACTTGGCCATGTTCATTTAAACACCGCTCATCTTTGCACTACAAAAGCCAAAGATATTCTTCAATCAATCATTCATTGCACTAAAGCCAAAGATATTCAATAATATCATCATTTAAGATCGAGGATGATGAAAAATATTTTTAAAGAACTAATCCAAAGGAAACAAAATGACAAGGATTAAGGATTAAGGATTCAGATTTTGTTTTATCCATGTCCAACAATACCTCAAAAATAATCATAGTGGTGTAAAATTCAAGAATGATCAAAACATGGATACAATCAAAGCTAGTATCCGTAATAGATATTTTGGACTTAAAAGAAGAAATTTTATTTTTCTATGAATAAGGTCAGATACGTGAATAAGGTCAGATACGTGAATAAAGGCCGAGATACGTGAATAAGAATCTCGACACCAAAAGATAGAAATTCCACAAAAAACATTTTCACGCTTAATTCACATTTAATAAGACTCGTGAATAAGAATCGTGAATAAGTGAATAAGAACTCATGAATAAGAACTCTCGTGAATAAGAACTCTCATGAATAGTAACCCCGACATGAAAAAGTTCCAAATTTGATAAAACTTTCAGATCAATATTTCAAAGATAATGATATCAAGAAATAATATCATTAAAAAAAATAATATCCCTTACCTCAAAGAATCAAGATTTCTAAGGAAAGGCTCAAGTGATGCCGAATGAAACTTCAGATCGAATAAAGAACTCTCAAAGTATCTAAATACTCACAAAATACGCCAATAATATAGAGAGAAAGAGAGAAAACTTTGTTTTCGTGTGATTTTCAATTCTAACTTAGCCTCTATTTATAGAAAATGTTAGCCCTACCAAGGCATTTCGACTCGCCAACACCGATGGCTTTTACTCGCTACTATTGCCACCCACCACATTTGAAATAAAATTCAGCACATTTTTTCACCAACCACAAGTGGGGCCCACTCAATTCTAGAATTTTCCACCAAAATCAATTATAACCCTAATTTTCAACTAACACCTCTTAAAATTCATAACAAATCATTCGCTCATTTTTAACTGCTCAAAATTTGTGGACATATACTCAACTTATATATGTATAATATATCCAAAAATTACAACGATCCAACTATTTGATTAAATATTATAACTCACACAATAAAGTCTATAATAACACCGATTTGATCTTTTAATACCTCCAATCCGATAAAAATACAAATAAAACATCTCAAACATTAATTCCTTCATTAATAACCACATAAATAAATCCATCATTTATATTCATATAAAATAAATATTTTCTTATCATATGAATCAATAATTAATTATTCACAAATAATATTACGTAATCACATTTACGACAACCAGTGCCGCTCCAGAAAGAGGGGCTTCCAATAAGGATCTCTCTCATCGGGCGCCGCAATTAGTGACCAAACCTCTCCTTAGATGTAACTTTCTAGACATTGCCAATAATGTTATCTAATAATATTATTCAAATAATATGAATTATCGATCCGATAATGGGAAATATCGTGCAAAGGACAATTATCAAACAACAATAATATAAAATATCAACGCAAGAATTATCGAATCAATAAAATAAAATATCGAACAAGAATTCATCGTGGAAAATTATCGAAAAGGCCATTCACGTAAGGATCAATAATTCAACAATATCGCAGGTAATACCGTGCCATCGTGGCAACCACGCCAGACATCAGATTTTAACCACCGGTATTCCAATGCCTTAACTCAGAATAACTACGCCGTTATTTTTAACCAACTTATATTTGTCGCTGCTTTTCCTCATCCAATCGCTCACATGGGCCCACACATGGTCGCTGGTCCGCATTTAATATTCCCCGACAAAGATTTAATATTCCACCACCAAACTAATATTCCCCGACAAAATGAATATTTTATAACCACTGCTTATTTTGAAAATATTTATGATTTAACCCTTAACTATCCACATTAATCAAATCAACCCTTACTATTTCAAAATAATAAATAAAGGAAATTCCTTTTATTTAAAAAAATTTCGGTCTTACAACCTCCCTCCTTATGAAATTTCGCCCTAAATCGACGACGACTGTGTGTTTCAAAAGGTGAGGATACCTCGCTTTCATTTCCGCTTTCCAATTCCCTGTGTCATTTTCTATAGCATGATTCCTCCACAAAACTTTAACTTGTGGTACGACCTTTCATGTGTAGGACATGCTCCTTCCTATCCAAAATCTCGACAGTACCTCCTCACACGCTAAGTCTTCTGCTATCTCGTCCTGGGTTCTAACTCTATAACGTGGTTCGGTCTTTCACATATTTATTTAAGTACGATATGTGAAACACATTATGAACACGAGACATACTTGAGGTAACGCAAGTCTATAGTTACATTTCCTACTCTGGCCAAGAATTTGAAATGGACCAATAAATCGTGGATCGAGCTTTTCTCTCTTCCCAAATCTTCAGAATTCCCTTCCACGGAGCAACTCGCAATAATACATGATCCTCACACTAAATTCCACCACGCCCTTTCGATGAAGATCCGCGATAACTCTTTTGTCGATCTTGTGCCGCTTCAGTATACGCTTGTCGAATCATTCGATCTTTTTAGAGTCATACGCATTTAATCCGGGTCCCAACAATGTTGCTTCACCCACCTCATCCCAACATATCGAGAACGACATTTTGTCCATATAATGCTTCAATGGAACCATGCCTATATTTGTTTAATAACTATCATTGTATGAGAATTCCACCAATGGTAAATACTTATCCCAACTTCCTTTGAAATCTAGGACACAGTAGTTTTAATATATCTTCAAGAGTTTGAATAGTCCTTCTCGATTGTTCATCCGCTTCGAGGATGGTATGCCAACTAAATCGCAAATTCGCGCTCCATAGCTTTTTTGCAAGCTAACCCAAAATCATGAAGTGAATCTTGGGTCACGATCCAAACTATGGATACAGTGCATGCCATGCAACCTCACAATCTCATTTACGCACATACTAGAAAGACGCTCAAGGAATAAGTCTCCAGATTTCAAGAAGAAATGAGCATTTGGTTAATCTATCAACAATAACCCAAATAAGATTGATGCCTTGAGAAACCGTAGGAAGACCCGTAGAACTTAAATCCATGGTAATGTGTTCCCACTTCCATTCCTAATCTCAAGTGGTTGCAACGACCCTTAGGTACTAGATGTCTCCGCCTTTACACGCCGGCAAGTTAAACACATCGAGATAAACTTTGCAATCTCTCTCTTCATATTATTCCACCAAAATGTATGTCAAGATCACGATACATTTTAGTATTTCCGTGATGGATTGCAAATGGTGTATTGTGTGCCTCCATCATAATCTTCAGACTTCAAATCGTAGTCGTTAGAACACAAAGTCTAGAGTGGACTCAAGTATTCCTTCTTCATCAATTTCGCTCCTAATAGCTCCTTCAGTACTTTCTTCTTCATACGATCACTCCTGCCCCTGGTGGCTCGAGCAAGCTTTAACTTTATCGATTAAAGTCGATTATACTCAGATATCATCACGCGGGTACCTAGAGTTTTCATCTCCATCTCTATTATTTGTAAATTATACTTAAATTAGTCTTTCGATAATATCGTGACTCAGATTCAGATACGATCTTCTACTCAACACGCCGCCTACCACGCTCGCTTTTCCAGATGGCATGGTCGTAACACGGTTAAATGAGTCTCCTCTCGAAGTTCTTCAAGCTCTTCCCACATTCCTCGCTTCCATTCGAATTTTGTATCTCTACGAAGTCACCACGTTAATGGAATAGCGATTCGAGAATATCCTTCAACTAATCTCCGATAATAACCAACTAAGCCTGTAAAGCTACGATTTCGACATCGATTTAGGTTGTTCTCAATCGCGACTCATATCCCAATCTTGGATAAGACGTCACAATGACACCTATCGCTTTACTATCGCATCTAATACGACCCCCCTACAGAGAGTTCGCTTAGTGAATTCCACAAAGGAAGTCACAAGATAAAGGCTCGTGTACCAAATTTATAGTTGAATTTTTAACTCCTCAAGTTCAATAGAGCCATTCGATATGAGATTTTAGAAATGAGTTTTGTACCGGTTCAAAGTCGATACAAAATTTAATATCAAAGCTTGGGGAGTAAGCCAAGAAATTCTTCAGAAATACATCAGAAAAATCAATAACAACAAGAATATTATTCAAATCGACGTGTCTTTATTCAAATCCATAACACGGACTAAGAAAACTCGACATCCGTAATAAACGAACGACTTCATGGCTTGATATGAAAATGTTTGATTACAATGGTTTGATTGCTTGAATTCAATAATAAAGTTGCTTAGAATATGAAAACTAACAACCTTACAAAAGCAATCAATTTGGTATGATGAGTAGTTAACCTTAAAATCACATCAAAAGCAAATATCTCTATAGTAAATAAGGTTAATGTGTAATGTGATAAAGGCCAACCCGAATCAAACAAGATTTTTAAACAACTGATGTAATGAAAGTTTTTCCAAACGGAGTCTCCATAAATACAGTCAAAGTCTAATTTCTCCGTAGTCAAGTTCAAACGCTGAGCGCAAGCAAGAGAGATAAAAGAATGGGTAGAACCCAGATTCAGTAAGGTATAAACTTCGCAAGAATTTATAATTAACTAACCCCTGCTAACTTCGTCGTTCTCGATTTTGACCGGCCACGCACAAACGCCTTCCAAGAATCGCTGACTTTGACTTTTTTCTCGACATCCTTTTCGAGTCACCATTCTCACCGGATCTGGTTTCATATCGCATAATCTCGAGTTTATATGTCCTTCTTTCCACAATTATAGCATACCTTAAACTGCTAGGGGCGCTTGAATGATATGTCTCTCTTCCCAAGATTTGTAAATATACGACCGGTGGTCTTTCTCCTCCTTAAAACTAGTTGCATCGGCTACCGACGCCTTCACATGGTCGTTGTTGAATCTCTCTCTTTAAAATCTCCTCCCGACTCGCTTCTTCTATTTTCACGGCCACGATTACCACCAGAGTGGTTACCGCTTTTGTCTCGTATTCTTCTTTCTCCTCCGCCGGTTATCGTATATTCGATGATCGCTATCTTCTAGATGATCCTCGTTATGGTCCCTCATTGAACGTATTTCGTTATCTCGCCTAACAATCGAGCCTCGCTGACAACATCCGGTCAGAGAGAAAATTTATGAGAAATGAGATATCGACGACGCCGGTTTCAAACCTCTCGTAAACATCCGCCATATACGCTCCTCATTCTCCACCAAATGAGGTGCAAACTCGATAACTCCGCTAACTTCGCCAGACGGGACACCGCCATGTTATTTCGCTTCTAGTCTAATAAACTCCACTTCCTTCATACGATTTAATACTTTCGTGGAAGTATTCATTATCGAACTGCTTTCAAACGTCTCCCACGATACGCCGAAAAGCAAATGATTGGTACGCTTCACGTATTCCCACCAAAGAATCGCTTCGCCATTTTAACATAAAAGTAGCGAATGGAACCTTCGTTCTTCCGCATCCCAAGACATCGAATATCTTCGTAATTTGTTTGACCCATGTTTCCGCCATGATCGGATCCGCTTTCCTTAAATTCGTGGTCCCAACTTTCAAATCGTCTGGCCGTCGGACCACCCGTGAATTGCTATCATTTCTCCTCAGATTTTGAACACGAAGTCTCCTCATTCGATTTTGCATGAATCGCAAAAAACTTCTAAACATCCCCTCGCTCATCATCTCGCTCAATGGTGTTATTTCACAGAGGAACATTGCCACCGTCAGACGCTCTCCTCGTTGTAAAAGATGTGCATCTCCACTGGCCTCATTTACTCCACTATTAATATTCTCAATGACATTCTCAAACATCGCCATAAAATAAGGGTTAATTAAGGAAATCAATATATCACATAATATCCCTATATATCGACCTAACTAACAAATAAGCTTTTAGTAGACACACTAAACAAGGATTTACTGCCTCCCTCCTAGTTCTATTCCCCGATCTCCGCCAGAGATCATATCCCTAAGCTCGATATTAACCGTGACGCCCCAAAATAGTATACACAACACCCATTCTCGAGTCGCCAAATACATGGTACAAGAAGCAAACTACAACTTCAATAATACAAATGTCGTGAAATACTTATAATATATATCGTGAGTTTAAATATAATATTATCTTCTAGATAATATCCACACGCAAATAAATCCCTCATCATATTTATCGATACATTATTTTACAAAATGGTGAGGACTACTAAACAACTCTCTGTAACCTTCATTCCATACCTCGACTAAGACTCGCTACATTCTCGCCTCCCCGAGAAGAAAAATGGAACAACAAGGAAAAGGGTGAGCTCAACTAGCCCAAGAAGAATATTACGACTAAGATAATATACAACAAATTATCGTTAGTCTCCAACAGAAAAACTGATAGAATACAATAGACAACAAGTTTCAGATCAATATTCGCAATGAAATAATAATTCATGTAAGAGTTACGTAGAGAATGAAATCTACTATAATCTATGAATTTAATAAACCATCATCAATATTTTATCCTCAGAACATCAATCAATATTCATCTCAAATCAAATATTCATCTTTGCACCACGTGCCAAAGATATTCATCAATCTCCACCATCATTCATCTCAACACTGCTCATCTTTGCACTAAAGGCCAAAGATATTCATCGCTGGCCATGTTCATTTAAACACTGCTCATCTTTGCACTACATGTGCCAAAGATATTCTTCAGAAATCATTCATCTTGCACCACCAAAGCCAAAGATATTCAATAATATCATCATTTAAGATCGAGGATGATGAAAATATTTTTAAAGAACTAATCCAAAGGAAACAAAATGACAAGGATTAAGGATTAAGGATTCAGATTGTTTTATCCACGTCCAACAATACCTCAAAAATAATCATATGGTGTAAAATTCAAGAATGATCAAAACATGGATACAATCAAAGCTAGTATCCGTAATAGAGATATTTTGACTTAAAAGAAGAAATTTTATTTTTCTATGAATAAGGCCAGATACGTGAATAAGGTCAGATACGTGAATAAGGCCGATACGTGAATAAGAATCTCGACACCAAAAGATAGAAATTCCACAAAAAACATTTTCACGCTTCATTAATAAGACTCGTGAATAAGAACTCGTGAATAAGAACTCATGAATAAGAACTCGTGAATAAGAAACTCATGAATAAGTAACCCATACATGAAAAAGTTCCAAATTTGATAAAACTTCAGATCAATATTTCAAAGATAATGATATCAAGAAATAATATCATTATTTAAAAAAATAATATCCCTTACCTCAAAGAATCAAGATTTCTAAGGAAAGGCTCAAGTGATGTCGAATGAAACTTCAGATCAATAAAGAACTCTCAAAGTATCTAAATACTCACAAAATACGCCAATAATATAGAGAGAGAAAGAGAGAAAACTTTGTTTCTGTGTGATTTTCAATTCTAACTTAATTTCTATTTATAGAAAATGTTAGCCACCAAGCAGCATTTCGCCAACACCGATGGCTTTTACTCGCTACTATTGCCACCCACCACATTTGAAATAAAATTCAGCACATTTTTTCACCAACCACAAGTGGGGCCCACTCAATTCTAGAATTTTCCACCAAAATCAATTATAACCCTAATTTTCTAATCCGACACCTCTTAAAATTCATAACAAATCATTCGCTCATTTTTAATTCGCTCAAAATTTGTGGACATATACTCAACTTATATATGTATAACATATCCAAAAATTACAACGATCCAACTATTTGATTAAATATTATAACTCACACAATAAATCTATAATAACACCGATTTGATCTTTTAATACCTCCAATCCGATAAAATACAAATAAAACATCTCAACATTAATTCCTTCATTAATAACCACATAAATAAATCCATCATTTATATTCATATAAAATAAATATTTTCTTATCATATGAATCAATAATTAATTATTCACAAATAATATTATGTAATCACATTTACTATGACAACCAGTCGCTGCTCCTGTGAGAAAGAGGGGCTTTCCAATAAGGATCTCTCTCATCGGGCGCCGCAATTAGGTGACCAAACCTCTCCTTAGATGTAACTTTCTAGACATCGCCAATAATGTTATCTAATAATATTATTCAAATAATATGAATTATCGATCCGATAATGGGAAATATCAGCAGTTGACAATTATCAAACAACAATAATATAAAATATCAACGCAAAGAATTATCAATCAATAAAATAAAATATCGAATAAAGAATTCATCGTGGAAAATTATCGAGTAAAGGCCTTCACGTAAGGATCAATAATTCAACAATACTGCAGGTAATACCGTGTGCCATCGCAAGTAAACCACGCCAGACATCAGATTTTAACCACCGGTATTCCAACAAATTTTAATTCAGAATAACTACGCCGCTATTTTTAACCAACTTATATTTGTCGCTTTTCTCATCCAATCGCTTTTCACATGGGCTCCACACATGGTCGCCGCATTTGCATTTAATATTCACCCGATAAAGATTTAATATTCCACCACCAAAACTAATATTCATTAATCCCTTACTATTTCAAAATAATAAATAAAGGAAACATTTAAAAAAAAATGAATATTTTATAACCACTGCTTATTTTGAAATATTTCATGATTTAACCCTTAACTATCCACATTAATCAAATCAACCCTTACTATTTCAAAATAATAAATAAAGGAAATTCCTTTTATTTAAAAAATTTTGGTCTTACACTAGCGATTGCAACCTCTTCATCGATGATCTTTCGCCGCTCTGAGCAAATATCCGCCTCTTCGACGAACGGCTTCTTCAAGGATCTATCTCCAATTTATGCTCAAAGAACCTTTTTCGCTTAACTCCTCGGCATGTCTTATGGCTCCTATGCAAAAATATCCGCGATACAGCGTAAGAGTTCCATAAGGTTCGTTCAAGAGGTTCTCGTAGACCAACCAATCCTCACTGTCTTGTTCGGCTTTCCGATGACCAACTCAATCTCCTCCGTCCCTCCAGCAGGGATCACCAACGGTTCTGAGCTGCTCTCGGTGAAAGGTTCGATCTCAATTGCCATCGTCTTTTTCTGTTTACTGACCCCCATTCTCGGATGAAATAACAGCATTCCGATAACATCGTCGGGCCAGGTCTAAGTCACCCACCACCTCTCCTACTCCATGCGCCGTGGGGAATTTGATTTTGAAATGTGGGATGGAGGTCGCTACTGAGAGTCACAACGAGGTCTTCCCAGTATGGCGTTGTAAGCCGAATCCACATGCACAACATAAAATTTGCACGTTATCTCTACCTGCTGAGGGGCCGTGCCGAAGATAACAGGGAGTTCAATAGTGCTCTCGCAACCCTAATCTGGTCGATTCTTAGAAACCGAGTATAGAGGAGCCTCCTGTCCGACCTCCATTTTGTGCCCATCAAGATGCATCCTCTGATAAGCATGGGCATAAAGAATGTCCACCAAGATCCGTTATCTATCATCACGCGTTTCACATCCACCGAGCCCACTTGTCTTTGTGGATCAAGAATGCCCCTTCATGCGACTCGATGGGCTCAAGGATAATCCGCATCCGTAAATGATATGATGGTTCTTGGAAAAGGTCCGTCAATCTTTGTGGTAAAGCATCGCACCATACATGACCGAATCAAGATAAGCCCTTCTTCTTCCCTACTAACTTCCCTTTGACCACTCCACCGGTTATTACATCAACGACTTGCCTTGGCGGTGGTACTGGAGCATTTTGAATGGGTGGTGCTTTGAACCGTCTCGAAGCAGACGATTGATAATCACGATCCTGGCGGTCCTTCTCACGTACCACATATCGAATCGCAAGCCGCTTTTAATCTTCTTCTCCACGAAATCCTTTAAATTGCAACACTCATTAGTGTCACGACCAAAGACTTGATGATAACCACAATATTTACTGAGGTTGCCATGTCCCGCTCAGTAATTATCACGAGGTGGCTCAAAGAAAGGTCGGTTTCGATCCGATCCAAAATTATCGACCTCTCTGTGTTCAATTGGGTGTAGACCTTATTAACCTTCGGGGTAGAAACAGGTGCACGACTGCTACCTTGCCGCCACGAGTTATTGTACTTCTTCGAACTACCTTCTGCCCCTTGGTTGTACCCCCCCACTCTTCTCTGATCAACTTCAGTCTTGGGAACCTCTATCTCCTTTAATTGGCCCAGAGAAGGATTTTTCAGACTATTCATAGCCTCTTCTACAACAATATAGCCTTCTGCCTTGTCAAAGGCTTCTGCCAGGCTTTTCGGATGGTGAAACATCAACTTCTTCACCAATTTCTCCGACTTAACCACATCTAGCCCATTCTGGAACAAACCAACAGCTTGGAGATCATTAAGGTCGGACACCTGACCAACCGCTTCCCTAAACCTCTTTACATATTGGCTTAAAGATTCATTGGTGAATCACGGATCTGTCTTTAAAGAGCTCAGAAGCTTTCCCCTTCTTCGGTTGCTTCCAAAACGTGCATGGAACTTATCACAAAGCTCGGTCCACGAGGAAATCGAATCCGATGGTAAAGTCCCCATCCACTGTCTTGCGTCTTTTCTCAGCGTCGTGACAAAAGTGTGACACTTGGCGACATCGATTGAAGTCATAGTAATCCATCACGGATCGAACGCGACTATGGTCATAAGGATCTCCGGACCCATCATAGCTCTCCACACGAGGCAAACTTTTGGTGATATCCGCTTCTCCTCGAGAATATCGGAGGAAAAAGGGGACGCCTTCTTTCAGGAGTGTCTTTCACCTGTTGGACCTCGGCCCAACCTTTTTTGAGTTCTTTCAACTCCTTTACCAGAAAATCAACACCTTCGGGTTGCGATGAGATTTCCTTCTCCTGAGCGACGTTCGACCTTTGAATGGATCGACCTCTTCCTGACGATCTCACTGCCCTTGTGGGACTTCTTGATCTACTAGGATGTATAATTTCATCCTCATGATGAGAACGGTTGTCTGCGGCATCTCTCTCTTCGGGTTTCTGGCACGATTTCTCTCGACCTGCTTCTTCGTCTATCATCGTCGCGATGCAGTGATCCAACGACTATCAGTGCCTTCTTCGAGGCCAAGGGTGTTCTGCTCTTCGATCTCCTCCTACTGCGAGAACGATCCCTAGACACGTGCATAGAATGTTCCGGCTCCTTACCCTTCCGCCGGGGTATCTCCTTATGCCTACTCCGTCTTTCGGAATGAACATGGCTAGATGCTTTGTCCCTTAACTCAGCCACCCGAAGCATCTGTTCGGCAATATCTTCCCTTTGTTTTAGCAGAACCTCCAAAGCCTTATCGCTTTCTGTCTCGCCATCCTCGCCAACTTGGCGTACTGTCTTCTTGACCACTTCGGCGATGAGTCCTGGTCGGTGAGCCTTCTACCCGTCCCTGATCAGGATCATACTCCTTATCAGCGTTGAAAACCAACTTCCGTCTGGCTCCACCGTGGATCTTCGGACGAAGTTCTCCTGAGTTGTGTTTAGAGGCCGTGCTTTCGTGAGCACTTTTAGAAGGACCCAGACGGTCCTTTACTGAAATACGAGGCAGTGATGAACTAACAGCCATCGTCTGCCCTTCTGGTGTACCATCTCTACTCCTCATCATCTTCCGAAATAAGTTAAACAATTGTGATTGAAAATTTAAATGACACTAGAACAAACCCCTCCTTTTAGCGCCAATATTAACGCCAAGATCTTCTGCCACGTCCCAATCACGTAAGACGCCTCGATCCTGCGACAAAGAACACGCATAAACACCACAAGCTTCGACGGCGGTTCCGTCGGGGATAGCTTCAAAGTGAGAGTCGATGAACGTGTTCACAAGGTTAACAAAATGGAGGCTGTAATGCCTAGTGTATTGAGAGAGAGATAATAATAATTCTTGAGTGTATATCTGATTATTAATTCATAAAATTGTGTGTACCTACCTCTTCGTGATGACTTCCTTGCTAAGCTATACTCTCTTTTCCTGGATTACAGTGCCACCCACTATTACCTGACACACCCCTTTGATCTGATGGGCTCTACCGACTGCATGTAGTTTATCCACCGCTTTTTGGTCGCTTCACATAACCACCACTTGGGTTATAATCCCATCCACATTAATGCATGGCAGGTTCTCTAGTCAACCGTC